>JAOTQJ010142213.1:30347-84358 GCA_025642045.1 Solanum sejunctum
TAGGGACTCAGCGTCCTCACTGAGGTTTGCCCCACCACTGTACTAGCAGAGAGTCAGCTCTGATACCATCTGTCATGAATGGCCCCACACGTGCATATATTGTCCACTCTGGCCCTATAGGGCTACATGTTTTTGTTCTTCCCAGGCAAGCCCGGGAAAACGCGTATGCACATGTAAGGTCCAAACTCAACATATAGCCCAGGAACTCCCCTTCTTTTTCTGATGTGGGATTCGCCTAAGTGAGCTACAAGCGTTACGTTCTTTTACTTAATAGATCATATTATAGAGCAAAGTTATAGGAACATATGAAATATTAATCATGCTTTGTGGTTTGTTTTATTTTTTAGCCTTTCTATATTCACGAGATGGCACAACATGTGGTAGATATGGATCCAACAGAAGGAACCATTTGTTCTTTGATAGGTCAGGCAGATACACTCCCCATTGAGGCACGCAGAGAGCCTCCAGAATCCATAGTACCAAATTCACTAGCACCTATTAAGGGCCAAGGAGGCCCAGTACTCCAAACCTAACCAAAGACTGGGGAGCATGGTATGAGAGAGGTTGTTCAGCTACTGACTAGGATGGTTCCTCTTTATAAGAGACAACTAGAGGTGAGAGCAGACTCTAGAAAGGATCAAACAAAAACCTCAAAGGTACAAGAGTTTCTTCACTTGGCCCCTCCAATATTTATAGGGTCCAGTCTCACTGAGCATCCATAGGACTTTATAGACCATATGTATAAAGATTGAGGGTGATGCATGCCTCTATCACTTAGGCAATGGAGTTGGCTTCTTTTTGACTACGTGATGTCTCCATCTTGTGGTATAAGGCATGGGTCAGATCCAAAAGGCTTGATGTTTCGCCAGTAGACTGGGAGGACTTCTTTGAGGCATTTTTAGCCCATTACTTGCCATAGGAGGTTTGGTAGGTCCTTCTTGACCAGTTTATCAATTTGAGGCAGGGGATATGAGTGTAAGAGAGTGTAGCCTTAGGTATAATTCTCTGGCTAGGTATGCACAAGATATTGTACGTACCATGAGTGCCAAAGTTCATCGTTATATGGATGGTTTGGGGGATCATTTGGTTAGAGATTGTAGGATAGCCTTTTTATAGGATAGTGTAGATATTTCCCATATACAGGCTTTTGCGCCGACTACAGAAGACCTTTCTCATTGTATTTGGTATACCGGTAGAGATAGGGAGAAGAATAAGAGGGCTCGTATTATGGGGTCTTATAGGGAGCCACAGGTGATTTTAGGCCTCCTTTTCACCGATATCAACCTCCGTCAGCGGGTAGTTCCCCACCGTAGATATGGGGCTAACTATTTGATCGTCAGATTCAGTCAAGGCCAGGACAGAGTTCACTCTAGCCTGAGAGCCATCGACAAGAGCGCTCTGCAAAAATAAGACAACCTACTCTTCCATGTGCACAATGCAGTAAGCTTCATAATGTGTAGTGTAGAAAAGGTTCAGTTGCATGTTACCGTTGTGGACAGACAGGACATTATATTAGCCAGTGCCTGGGGTTAGGTAGAGGTACAACAGCTCAACCTTCTGGATCCACTACAACCTCTTCATCCTCAGTACGTGCTCCCTAACCAAATCCATAGCCTACTCAAGGTCATTGTAAGCGGAGAGGTAGAGGTGACTGTTCTAGTTCTACTGGTGGCCAGAATCCCCTTTATGTAATCATATGCCAACAGGATTAAGAGGCATCTCCATATGTGATCACATGTATAATGATGATACATTTTCATGCTGTTTATGCACTAATAGATCCTGGCTCTACATTTTCATATATTACTTAGTTCATTGCTCGTAAGCTTGACATGAGACCTGAGTTATTGCAAGAGTCAGTTAAGGTATCTACGTAGTTAGTGAATCAATTATAGCTAGTCATGTCTATCAAGGTTGTATAGTGTTAATTAATGAGTCACCAATCTCTGCTGATTTAATTGAATTGATTATGCTAATGTCATGGCCCAAGCCTAGGGTCTAGAAATGACACGACGAATAGGGATCCCGAAGGTACCCCAAACAAGCCTCTTAGCATATCAATCACACATTATTGGTTGCATAAGCATAATAATAACAAGACAAAATATAAATAAGGAGAAACGGGACTAAGGGAAGGCTTTGATAATCATAAAACGTTCAAGAGTCAAACTCATCGTATAAATGCATCAAATATCCAACAATACCTCTAAATAGAATGGAGCGGGGGACAAGATACTCTCCGAGCTCACCATCATAGTATAAAATCTTAAACATAAAGAAATATCAAAATGGTAAAAATAGCATAGATAATGTCCTTGAAGTTGAGGACTCACCAAAGCTTGTCTCCAAAGCACCAACCTAGCCACGTGGAGGATGATCAAGAGGTGTTCTGGTTCCTACATGGTAACATCATATAGGCATAGAGTATGCGTTAGTACATTTAAATGTTCTAAGTATGTAGGATGCAATGCAACAAGACATAAGTCAACATAGTCAAAATATATAGTCGTAAGCAATGGATAAATATAGTATCAATATGACATGCATGATCAATGCTTGAAATAAAACATGCTTGTAAATAATATAACTTGCAAAATATACATTACATATGTGGGAAGAGATCATAACCAACATAGACCAAGCAAACTATTACTTGGAATCCAAGGTATGTCACCCCCTTGGTAAGGTGATTGACGTATCCACCCCTCAACATGGTGGTATGGGCATGTCACCCCCAACAAGGTGGTTAAGGTATCCACCCCATAACATGGTGGTATAGGTATGTCACCCCCTAATAAAGTGGATGAGGCATGTCACCCCCTCAAAAAGATGATTGGACATGTCACCTCCCAATAAGGTGTCGTCTACTTGTGACCCCATAGATACTTTTCATGAATTAATGCGTACATACAATACCTTTATCATCATAAAGTCACTTACTTGTAAACCATGTAATAGATCATCAGTAACTTGAGAATCCTTGTCAAGACATTTTCAAACACTTGGCGAGTTTATAATACTAGTTCAAAATCATGCAATTCAAGAGTGAAATAATATGAGAAAACTCATTGTAAATCAACCCACCAACATATAGTAAAACCCTTATGTAGAATACCTTGAAAACCATCACCAAATCTCATAATAGATCATAGCTCAAAACATGCATAGTCTCAATAGATAAACTAATTCATAGTATAAGCTTGAAATAGATAAACATGCATTATTAATCAACATTTCATAAAACTCCAACATAATTTATAATCAAAATCCATAAAAAGAGAAACTGACAGATGATACAACTTAAAAACATGCAATTTTCATAAAAAGGAAGATTGGGCTCCATGGATGAAAGGACCGAATGGATGAAACCTAGATACCTCAAACTTGGGTTTCTTTAGTTGAGTTTGAAGAGAACATGGGGATTGAAGAGAACCCTTGAATTCCAAAACTAGGCTTGAAACCCTTGAAATTTGAACGAGATACTTCATTAAGTCTTGGAGAGTTTTTTGAGAGGGCCTTGAGTGATATAGAGTTACAAAATGGCTAAATATAGGCGTTTTCATGCATAAGTGGGCATGGGTATATGACCCCAATGTTGGGCCAAAATAGAAAATCCAAGGAGAATAAAACAATGGTCCACGACCTTGGCGCGACTCGTACCAGACACAAACTCCTTCCAATACTAATCTGCACCCCTGGCGCATTGCAGCGAGGGAACAAATGGCCACTTGAAATCAAAAGTTATTGTTTCACTATGGGTCCACTAAAATCTAGCTTATACACATCTCCCACTCAATATTTCCTCTTTATGAAGAATATGAAGTCGGATATTTGATATCATCCATAAATTTTTAGATATATAAAAAGTACAATTGTGGGCATTTTCAAAGTACATTTCTGAGGCATTTGAATATCTCCCCCTTAGGAACATTCATCCCCAAATGTCAAAGAAACGTGTGCAAGAGAAGTAGTCATAATGATTTCAGCCCGACATGAATGCAATAAATACATTTGAATATCATTTTCAAAAATCTCAAGATAAATGTCAAAAATCACACTTGTCAAGATAAACATGAATGCATGCAAAAGGACATAAAGGTTGAGACTTAAGACTTGAAATCATATATAGATATATAGGACTTAAATTAGTACCTTCGGATTAAGTAGAGTAGAAGAGATATGGATATAGCTTTTTCATATCCGCCTTGGCTTCCCATGTTGCACTTTCAACTTGTTGATTCCTCTAAAGGACCTTGACAGAAGCTACTTCTTTGTTTCTCAGCCTCTTCACTTACCTATCCAAAATCTCCACCGAGATCTCCTCATATGTCAAATTATCTTCTACTATACCCAGAACATCCAAGCGTACTATAACACTTGGGTCACCCACATTTTTTCTCAACATGGACGGACACATGGAAGACCGGATGAACCATACTCATTTCTATAGGCAATTCCAAATCATAAGCAACCTTCCCAACTCTCATAAAAAATTTATAAGGACCCACAAATCTTGGGCTTAATTTCTCCTTTTTGCCAAATTGAACCACATCTTTCATAGGTGAGACATTCAAGTAAACCCAATCACCAACCTTAAACTCAAGATCTCTTCTTGTCACATCGTAGTAGGACTTTTGTCTACTTTGGGCTGCTTTCAACCTCTCGCTTATCAACCTCACTTTCTCCAAGGCCTCCATGACTAAATTCAGACCTAACAAAGCCATTTCCCCCTACTTCAAACCACTAAACTGGGGATTTACAATGCCTACCATAAAGAGTTTCAAAAGGAGCCGTACCAATCCTTGAGTTGTAGCTATTATTGTAAGCAAACTCTATGAGTGGAAGATGTTCATACCAACTACCCTTAAACTCTAAAACACAAGATCTAAGCATATCCTCAAGGGTTTGGACAGCCCTCTTGGCTTGACCATCCATTTGAGGGTTAAAGGCCATGCTAAGCTTAACCTTGGTACTCAGAACTCTTTGGAGTGACCTCCAAAAGTAAGAAGTGAATTGAGCACCATAATCCAAAATGATAGACAGAGGCACCCCATACAATCTAACTAACTCAAAATATATAACTTAGCATAATCTTAGGCACCATAAGTAGTTTTGACAGGTAGGAAGTGAGCCAAGTTTGTCATTCTATCCTCAACGACCTAAATAAAGTCAAAATACTTCCTAGTCTTAGGCAACCCAACCACAAAATCCATGTTAATCTTTTCCCACTTCCAAGTAGGAATCTCTATGTTTTGGGCTAGGCCACCAGGCCTTTGATTTTTGGCCTTCACTTGTTGGCAATTGTGACACCCGGATATGAACTTTTCAATGTCTCTTTTCATACTGCTCCACCAATCACTTCCCTCAAGTCTCTATACATCTTTGTACAACCAGGGTGAATGTAGTAGGATGAATTATGGGCCTCTTTCAAGATCAATTCTTTCAAATCACCCACATTGGGCACAGAAAATCTACCTTAGTACCTAAGGGCAACATCTGCCTCTTAGGAGAAAACCTCCATTTTACCATCTCTCACCAAGGCCTTTAACTCTAGTAAGGCGGGATCAAGATCTTGTTTTGCCTTTACCTCCTCAATCAAGGAAGACATAGAACAATCAACAACCACTACACCACCATTATCAACTTCATCCAACCTAAGCTCTAATCTAGCTAACCGGTGGACTTCTCTAGTCATCTCTTTGCTACCATCATAAATATGAGCTAGACTACCCATAGACACCCTACTTAGAGCATCGACCACAACATTAGCTCTACCGGGGTGATAATGCACACTTATATCATAATCTTAAGGAGCTTTAACCACCTTCTTTGTCTCAAGTTAAGATCTTTTTTTAGGTTAGCACATATTGGAGACTCTTACGATTGGTGAACACATCAACATGAACCCCATATAAGTAGTGACACCAAATTTTCAAAGAAAATACTACAGCTGCCAATTCAAGATTATGGGTGGGATAATTCTTTTGCATGCACCTTAAGTTGTCTAGAGGCATACACGTTCACTCTGACACTTTGCATCAACACACACCCCAAACAAATTATTGAGGCATTACAACAAACCCTTTCAACTGTTCCGGTAGAGACAAGATAAGAGCAGAGACGAGCTTATGTTTCAAAGTTTGGAAACTCTTCTCACATTCATCAGTCCACAAGAATTTTTCCTTCTTTTGTCTCAATTTAGTGTTAGGAGAATAAATAGAAGAGAAACCATTTACAAATATCCAGCAATAAGCCGCCAAACCAAATAAACTTCTAATGTCCCATGGAGTCAAAAGTCTAGGACAATTTCTAATCACCTCTGTCTTCTTAGGATCCACCTTAATGCCATCACTGTACATCACATACCCTAGAAAAGAAACCTCTTTTAACCAAAACCCATATTTTTCGTACTTAACATGCAACGTCTCCTCCCTCAAGATTTGCCATACCACCCTTAAGTGATCCACATGCTCCTCCTCACTAAATGAATAAATCAAGATATCATCAATAAAAACAACCACAAACAAGTCAAGGTAAGGTTTAAAGACTCTATTCATGGGATCCATAAATATAGTCAGTCCATTGGTCAACCCAAAGGACATAACCACAAACTCAAAGTGCTCCTACTAGTCCGAAAAGCTGTCTTGGAAATGTCATACTCCCTCACATTTACTTGATGATACCCGGACCAAATATCAATCTTAAAAAGGTGACTAGCCCCTTGAAGTTGATGAAAAGGTCATCAATCCTTTGTAGAGTGTACTTTTTCACTATGTTGACTCTATTAAGTTGTCGGTAATCAATGCACATTCTAAGATAACCTCCTTTTTCTTCACAAGTAACACTGGCGTACCCCAAGGTGACTTACTAGGCCTTATGAAACCCTTTTTCAACAAATCCCTCAATTGATCTTTCAACTCCTTCAACTTCGTCGGGGTGATATGGTAAGGGGGAATAGAAATGGGTTGAGTATTCAAAAGGAGGTCTATACCAAAATCTATTTTTCTTCTGGGAGGAATACTGGGAAGCTCATCGGGAAAGACATCAAAAAACTCATTCACCACTAGAACCACCTCAATAGGAAGGACATTTGACTCAACATCCTAACCCTCATAAGATGATAGAGACAACCCTTAGAAACCAACCTTTGGGCTTTAAGGCAAGAAATGAATCTATCCTTGACCACCACATCATAACTTTCCCACTCATGGATGAGTTTATTAGGGTATTTGAATTTAACCTATAGGTTCTAATATCAATAAAAGCATAATATATATGCAACTAATCTATCCCAACAATGACATCAAAATTCACCATATCAAACTTAACAAAATCACAAGGCAAGATTTCATGCAATATGAACATAGGATAATTTCTATAGACTATTTTAACAACAATGGACTCAACAACAGGGGTAGACACTTCATAGGGCTCACACAACAATTCGAGACTAACATGAGCTTTTTGACAACAAAAGGAGTAATAAAAGAAAGAGTAACACTCGGGTCTATAAAAGCATACACATCAAAATACAAAACCTTTAACATACCAGTGATGACATCGGGCACCTCATCCAGCCCTTGTCTCCCTTAAATAGCATAGCATCTATTTTGCCTTGGAGCACCCCCTTATTGGCCTCCTCTTCCCTTTTGATATGCATTTGCACCTTGTCCTTATGGATGACCATATTTACCTTTGTTTTGAGCATGAGTACAATCAATCACCTTACGACCACTTCACCACAATCATACCAAGCATTTGAGTTCTTCAAATATGGGCCAATATGGCTCTGACCACATCTTTGGCATATAGGGTTAGGCACCACACATCCTTTACCTTGGAATCTCGAATTATTATTAGAAAATCTCCTATTAGGAGAATTGGAAGACCCATAGTCTTGTAACTTGTGGCCTTGAGAAAACTGGCCACCTTTGGAATTTTAGAATGCACCTTCAAAACAAGCCCTCTTGGATTCACCACTTCTTCTCTTTCACAACGTTTTCTCCTTTAGTTGTTTGGCATATGTCATGGGGCGGGACAAATCCATATCGCCTATTAGCATGGTGGTATGACACTCCTTATTAACCAAGTTGGACCCACCCAATACAAATTTGTTCATCCTTGATCTTGGCTTGGCAACCAATTATGGTGCATACTTCGAGAGTAGGTTGAACTTGAGGGAATACTCCCTCATACTCATGGAACTTTGCTTAAGGTTCATAACTCCATCATTTTAGCCTTCTTAGCTCGATAGGAAAGAACTAGTTGAGGAATGTGGCTGTGAACTCATCCCAAGGAATAGCATTATTATCTCTCCTCTCCTACTTCCATTATGTAAACCAAATTTGAGCCACCCCTTTGAGTTGGTAGGCCGCCAACTCTGCCTTTCCCTCCAAATTAACCACATAATAGATAGCACTTTGTACACCTCATCGATGAACTCTTGGGGATCCTCATCCACCTTGGATCCACTGAACTCTAGTTGGTTCATTCTAGTGAAATCCCTCACCTTAGAAGCCAAAGTGGGAGCATGAGGGGCTTGGACCCCTTGGTGAATTTGGTTGGTCATAGCATAAGACAATATTGTAATAATATCTCAAAACTCATCTTGGGCCACCCCTCCACCTTGAGGAGCTTGAGGAGCAGGAGGGGCTAGTTGCTCCTCGGGTATACGGGCTCTCCTTAGTATCCCTCTTGGAATCAACATGATCTAGAATAACAAAGAGCATTTGTTAGGGGTTACAGTCACATCTAAAGCCTGATATAGACCATAAAGAAGTGAAACATTACCTAAAATGCCTCATAGACTCTCATTCATAGTAGTTCGCGCTTCACAACCATGAATAAGACTCTTATCAACATAGTGTGTTGGATTTCAAGGACCATTAACAACCTCGTGCACTGATACCAAGTTTATCACGACCTAAGCCTAGGGCCTAGACGTGACATAGCGAATGGGGATCCCGAAGGAACCCCAAATAAGCCTCTTAGCATATCAATCATACATCCTTGGTCGATAAAAGCATAATGACAACATCACTAGATATAAATAAGGGGAATGAGACTAAGAGAAGTCTTTGATAATTATAAAATATTCAAGAGTTGAACTCCTAGTATAAATACATCAACTATCTAACAACACCACTAACATGGAACGAAGCGGTGGCCAAACACTCTCTGGGCTCACCCTTATAGTATCAAATGTTCAACATAAAGAAATAGCAAAATGGAAAGAGTAGCATAGATAGTGTCCTCGAACTTGAGGACTCACGAAAGATTATTTCCAAAGAACGAAACTAGACACGTGAAGGATGATCAAGAGGTGCTTCAATTCCTACATGGTAACATCATATAGGCATAGAGTATGCGTTAGTACATTTAAATGTACTAAGTATGTAGGACGCATTACAACAAGACATAATCTAACATAGACAAAATATATAGTCGTAAGCAATGGATAAATATAGTATCAATATTGCATGCATGATCAATGCTTAAATTAAAACATGCTTGTATATCAGATAACTTGAAAAATATACATTACATGTGTAGGAAGAGACCATAACCAATATAGATCAAATAAACTATTACTTCGAATCCAAGGCATGTCACCCGCTTGGTGAGGTGATTGAGGTATCTAACGCTGAACATGGTGGTATGGGCATGTCACCCCCCAACGAGGTGGTCGAGGTATCCACCCCTCAACATGGTGGTATGGGCATGCCACCCCAAAATAAGGTGGTTGAGGCATTTCATCCCCTCAACAAGGTGATTGGGCATGTCACCCCCCAACAAGGTGTGGTCTGCTTATGACACCATAGATACTTTTCATGAATTCAATGCGTACATACAATGAATTAATCATTATATAGTTATTTGACTTATAAACCATATAATAGATCACCAACAACTTGAGAATCCTTGTCAATACATTTTATCAAACACTGGGTGGGTTCACAATGCTAGTTAAAAATCATGCAATTGGAGAGTGAAATAATATGAAAAAGCCCATTGTATATCAACCCACCAACACATAATAAAACCCTCACATGGAATACCTTGAAAACTATCATCAAATCTCATGATGGATGACAGTTTTATAGCTCAAAACATGCGTAGTCTCAATAGACAAACCAATTCATAGTATATAATTGAAATAGAAAACATGTATAATCAATCAACATTTCATAAAACTCCAACATAATTTATAATCAAAATCCATAGTAAGAGATAACCATAGATGATACAACTTGAAAATATGTAATTTTCATAAAAAGGAAGATTGGGCTTCATGGGTGAAAGGACCCAATGGATGAAACCCACAAACCTTAAACTTGGGATTTCATGACTTGAGCTTGAAGAGAACTTGCAGCTTGAAGAGAATCCTTGAATTCCAAAGATAGGCTTGAAAACATTGAAATTTGAATGAGATATTTGGTTAAGTCTTAGAGAGGTTTTTGAGATAGTCTTGAGTGATATAGAGTTGAAAATTGGCTAAGTGTAGGTGTTTTCATACATAACCGGGCATAGGGCTATAACCCTACTACTTTTGGGCCAAAATAGAAAGGCAAAGAAGAATAATATGTTGGTCCACATCCTCTGCGTGATGCGGACCAAACACGAACTCCTTCCAACACTAATACGTGCCCCTGGCGCATCGCAGACAGGGCGCGGATAACCACATGATATCAATAATTATTTTTGCTACGGATCCTCTTAAATTGGGTTATACCCATTTTCCATTAATTTTTCCCCTGATCAAGAATAGGAAGTGAAATTTTTGATATCAACATAAATTTTGAGATATATGAAAATTACAATTATGGGCATTTTTGAAGTACATTTTTTGGGCATTTCAGCTAGATTTTGATGTTGTTATGGGTATGGATTGGTTGACATCTTGTTATGCTAATATTGACTATTGATAAAAGCTAGTCCACTTCTATTTTCCAGGTGAGCCAGTCCTTAAATGGAAAGGTAATACTGCCTCGCCTAAGGGTAAGTTTATTTCATACCTTAGGGCTTGGAAGCTGATAGCTAAAGGTTGTATATACTATCTAGTTCATGCTAGGTATATTGATAAGGAGTCAATGACCCTTCAGCTAGTCCCTATTATAAATGAATTCCCGATGGTATTCCCTGATGAGCTTCCAGGGATTCCCCCCGAAAGGAAAATTGATTTTGCTATAGATATGCTCTCGGATACATAACCTATATCTATTCCTCCCAACAGAATGGCTCCTGCAGAGCTAAGGGAATTGAAGGAACAAGATAATGACTTACTTGATTAAGGCTTTATTAGGCCAAGTACATCTCAATTTTGTGCTCCAGTGCTCCTTGTTCAAAAGAAAGATGGCTCCTTACAGATGTATATTGATTAGAAACAGCTAAATAAAGTCACTATTAAGAAAAAGTATCCTCTATGGATTGATATGTTATTCAACTAGTTGTAGGATACCAAATACTTTTCAAAGATTGACTTGAGATTTGGGTACCACAGTTGTGAGTCAGGGATGCTAATATTCTAAAGATAGCTTTTAGTATAAGGTATGGAAATTTTGAGTTCCTTGTCATGTCTTTTGGACTTACAAATGCAACAATAGATTTTATGGACTTGATGAATTGAGACTTTAAATTATTCTTAGATGAATTTAGGATCGTGAATATTGATGACATCTTGATATATTCACTACCAAAAGCTGAGCATGCAAACCACATGCGAGCTATATTGCAGACTCTCCAGTACAGTAGGTTATATGTTAAATTCTCTAAATGTGAGTTTTGGTTAACTTCTGTAGCTTTTATTGGCCATGTTATTACATGGGATGGTATCAAGGTCGATGGCCAAAAGATTGAATCAGTAATGGCCTGGCTGAGACCATTCAATCCTACCGAGGTTTATGCCTTTTTAGGCTTGGTAGGATATTATAGGTGGTTTGTTGAGGGATTCTGCTCTATCTTTGCACCACTACCTAGATTTACACATATAACAGCTAAGTTTCAATAGACTGAAACATGCAAACAATGTTATCAAGAGCTAGAGAAAAGACTTACCACTGCACCTATCTTGGCTCTCCTGGATGGAACCAAAGGCTATGTTGTATATTGTGATGCCTTGAGAATTGGACTAGGTTTAAGTAGTATGGTAGAGTTATTGCATATGCTTCCAGATAGTTGCAAAAGCATGAATAAAACTATCCTACCCATGATCTTGAGCTTGCTACTATTGTTTTTGCCCTAAAGATTTGGTGACATTATCTATATGGAGGTCATGTTGATGTTTTTAATGACCACCAGAGCCTCCAATATTTATTTAAATAAAAGGAGTTGAACCTACGACAATGGAGGTGGCTAGAATTACTAAAAGACTATGATATTGACATTTTATACCATCCCAGTAAAGGTAATGTTATTGTTGCTGCACTTAGCCAAAAGTCTATGGAAAGTGTAAGCTATGTTAAAGTTAATAAGGTTGAAATAACAAAAGTCCTCTGTTCGCTAGCTAGTTTGCAGGTACGATTGGTAGATACAGAGGATAAAGGTGTAATTGTTCAAAGTACAGTGTAATCTTCCATTGTTATTGAAGTAAAAGAACGACAGTGCAAGGATCCAGTGCTTAGAATACTAAAGGGAGAGCATTCCACAACAACAACATCCTTCGTTTGAGATAATTAGAGATGGAGTCCTTAGGTACCAGGGCAGCTTATGTGTGCCAGAAATTGGAGGACTCCGTGCCAATATTCTTTCTGAGGCCTATCATTCTAGATATTCAGCCCATTGTGGAGCGACAAAAATATATCGGACCTTCAATAAATCTATTGGTAGAATGGCATGAAAAAGGATTTGCAGAGATGGTAGCCCAATGTCCCAAGTGCTAGCAAGTTAAGGCAAAACATCAGAGATCTGGAGGCCTAGCTCAGTATATTGAGCTTCCACTATGGAAATGGGACATGATAAATATGAACTTTATCACTGGTTTGCATCACACTCTACGCAAGTATTATTCCATTTGGGTAATTATTGATAGGTTGACAAAATCTCCTCATTTCTTGCCAGTAACAATGACATATTTTGCGGAGGATTGTGCTTATATTTATGTTCAAGAGATTGTTTGCTTTCATGGAGTTCTATTATCTATTATCTCTATTTAAGGGGCTTAATTTTTAGCACATTTTTGGAAGTCTTTTCAGAAGGGTCTAAGCTCTTAGGTAAATCTCAGCACCACTTTTCATCCACAAACTAATGGGTAGGCAGAGTGTACCATCCAGACCATTGACGATATCTTATGTACCTATGTGCTAGACTTTAAAGGAAGCTAGGATGATCATCTACCTCTTATTGAGTTCACTTATAATAACAACTTCTAAGCTATTATTCAAATGGTGCCTTATGAAGTACTATACGAGCGAAGATGTAGGTCACCAATCGATTGGTTTAAGCTTGGGGAGGCAAAGTTACTAGGCCCTAATGTAGTTTAGCAAGTGACAGACAAAGTGAGACTTGTTAGAGATCGACCATAAATAGTTAGAGTCAGCAAAAGTCTTATACAGATGTTCGACACGAGACTTAGAGTCTGATGTAGAAGATAAGGTCTTCTTAAAAGTATCACTTATGGAGGGAATCATACAATTTGGAAAGAAAGGAAAGCTCATTCCTAGGTATATTGGGCAATATAAGATTACTCGAAGGATTAGCAAGGTCACATACGAGCTTGATTTGCCTTCAAAATTGGGGGCAGTCTATCTGGTGTTTCATGTATCGATGTTGCAGAAGTGCATTGGAGATCCTTCGCGCGTTACTCACATTTTGGATATCCACTTGCTGAAAACTTGTCTTATGATGAGGTGCAAGTGGCTATTTTAGATCGACAAGTTAGAAAGCTCCAAAATAAAGAAGTGGCTTCCATGAAATTATTATGACGGAACAACAATATTGAGGAAATAACTTGGGAAGTAGAAGAGAAAATGATGATGAAGAACCATTAGCTATTTAAAAATTAAGGTGAGTCATATTTTAAAAGTTGGCATTCATCTTTCTACAATAACTTAAGTTTTAAATGAGTTGGGAGTATAGTTTATATGGGTCATTACAGGATAGCTATACAAATCTTAGTAATTAGAATTTTTTTTGAAGTTGATTTATGGATTTGAGGGATAAAAGGTATATCCTCAAAAATCACATTTTAAGAGATACTAGTGCAACCAAGATGTTGTCTTGATACATTCACAGTCGAATGTTCTTAAGGGGAGGAGACTGTGAGACCCTGTGTTTCTCGTCTTCCACATATACATTTATAGGGTGGCATGTGATATGACATATATGATTTTGGATAGAACCTGAGGATAGTAAGGCTGCCAATAAGTGGTCATGTCAAGGACCTAATGTTTTAAGACAAAGGAATACCCTAAATATATATTTGGGATTAAAGAATTTTCGGAAGGTTTAAATTAGGTTTTACTTTTTGGATGGGACTAAAAGTACATAGTTTGCTAATAATGGATTTCTAAAGGTTATTTTAGTAGCACAAAGGTCATACATTAAGATTTGGAATCAAGAATGTTGCAAAATAAAGTTTGGCCAAAGTTACCATAAGTTTCTTAAGAAATCCTTCTTAAATTTTGGTCAAATGTATCGGGCCATATCTATCACAATATAAGTAGTTACAAGATCCATGACCTACAAAATTGAAGATCTATAAGTCTAGTTCCCAAAGAACAAAATCGAGCATCAAACCGACCTCAGAATAAAATTTTATGATAGTTTTACTGTGACTGTACGAGCAGGAAATTGGGTCTTGGGCTGGGTCGGCAACCTAGATGTCAGCTAATTTGAGTTTGTTAAAACTCAAATCAGTTCCATTTCGTCCCAAACGAGTATATAAACTGAAGATAAAGTTTCGTCAAGGTACCAAGGTGATTTGAGTAAGTTTTCAATGTTTTTATCATTAAAATTCATCCTTGTGCCTAGAAATGTGTGCCTTATGCTCTGCAATTATTTTCCCCTTGGATTAGCTGTGTTTTGGGCTGTGTTTAGGCTGTAAATATGTGTTGTTTTGCTGGTTATTCTTGGTTTACTATTGGTGTGTTCAGGTAATAATTTTGGGGACTCTTTTACGGTCAATTTTATGAAGTTTTACGGATGTTTTCTAGCGTAAATACTATTTGGCAAACCTGGTCATTAATGCAAAAGTTTAGGCTATTTATAGGTGTTTTTAAGCTGTGTATTTATATTTTTGTGAAGCTTAGGATGTAAAGAACAATTCTCATGAAGAAACTTTGTGCAATAGGACATCCGTTGGGAAGGTATGTTAAGGCTAAGCTCCATCCCTCCTTTTCGCACAAAATCTGGAAAGTTTTCCAATACATCAAATGCAATATCTTACTATTCTGTTGCTAGAAAGACGCTCTGTGAAAGACATTGGGATTGTAGATGAGTTATTTTTATGAGGGTATTAGGTTGAAATTCAATTCATTTCGGTTAAATTGGACATTCAATATCTATATATCATTTTGTTGGTTTTCTCGGCTACCTATTCATATGTTCGAAGTGTTTCTCTTCTTGGTGTAGTGTCATTAAAATAAACGTATATTATGAAGAAAATGTAGTATTCATAATCAATCCTTCTTTCATACAAAGAATATAATTGAAGTATTTAGAAAGTAGCACATTGATTTCCAATGATCACTATCGTAATACTCCTATATAACTACTAAGACACTTGATTCTGTTTAAATACTTTCTTTTACTAATTGACATGGGACCAAGTATAAACATTACATAAAGTACATTTATGAACATTTTTAGAGTTATGGCCTCATTCTAAATGTTGAGTTAAGTTGTCAAACTTATTCAAAAGACATGTAAAATCCTATGTGTGATGTGTATATGTTACGAAAAATATTGTGATATTATGAGTATAAGTGTAGTAATATGCCAAGATTGGCTGAATTTATGCTATGACGTACTATGTGCATTCAATATTCATATCATACATGACATTTTATGCATGGACTTCGAATCAGAGAAATGAGGCCTATTTGCCCAAATTATTATTATATATAGACTGGCAAATATGATACCAGTCAGCTACCGAAAAGGACCACTATTGCTAGCATTTGGTTGGATATGTTATGTATTTGCTTCTATATCTATGTATTCACACCGTGAGATACTCAAGCATACCATGCATATTTGATCACTAGGAGGTTGATTATTAGCCATTAAGGTTACTTGAGTTTTTGTTAAAGGTGGTATTTTTATTATGCTTTTTACCAGTGATATCTATAATTTTACTTTCTGCATTACATACCAGTACATGTTTATTCATACTGATGTCCCATTGCCTGGGGATGCTATATTTTATTTCATATGTGCAGGTCCAGGTAGGGACTCTGATTGACCCTTCCACTAGTAGCATAATTCAGTTGTGTGTTGGTAAGCTCCACCTCTTCCTGTAACATTCACAGGATGCTTACTTTCTGCTGTATAGTTGGGTATAGATGAGGCCCTGTCCCAACAGTATTAGTGATTCTCTTAGAGGCTATTGTGGACATGTTATTTCGGGTTGGTTCTTTTGTGCCTTTCAGTCTCCAGTCATAGGATTGACATGTATATATAATGTGTGCCCATACATATGTTGTTGCAGCTTTGTCGGCTAGCTAGTACTTTATTGTTTTAGTTTAACTATTTTGATGTACATGATTTGCTATTGACCTGGTCATGGCCTAAATGGTCCAGTCTTAGTTTTTACGGCTTTATGCTTCCCGATTTTCTTTTGGTCCCTAGGTTAGTTAACTACCATATGTACGGACAATAATGGTAACGAGTGCCAGTCGTTCCTCCCCTCTTTTTGGGGTGTGACAAATATAGTATCAGAGCAGATCATGTCGTAGGGAGCCCACACTGTTGTGCATAGTAGATTGTTTCTTATGGATGTGTTGTGTACCACACTTATGATTAGGAGGCCATGAGGTATTCATTAATCAACATTTATAATATTGGTGAAAGACTAAAGATGAATAAAGATGGAAAATATCAAATAAAAACAATAATAAAAAATCAACAGGAGTAGTGTGAAAGAAACTAGTCAGTCAATATCTAAATCATCAATCCCAAATCTAGTTTATGAAGCCTCTAACTAAACTGTCTAGATGGTGCCATGATAGGCCATGGCTACCTAAATCAAAAGAACTAAAGTACTAACTCAAAGCTATATGAAATCTAAATGAGCATCCTCAAGAAGTAGGGGAGGACTCACCAATCAACTGGATACGAATAGATCCTCAATGATGCATTCGCTGATGATGTCTAACTTCTATCTCTGCATCATGAAAAGATGCAGTCCCAAATAGACATTAGTACATGGAATATATTAGTATGTAAAATGGTTGGGTGAAACAAATAAAGGTAGAAAAACAATAGCTCAAGAATACTCAATCAAAATGTCAAATGTCTATCTAAAGCAAGAGTAAATTGTAGACAATGATCAATAAATACAACGCAAATCAATCTAATTCAATCCAATAAGAGTACTATCAGTTTGGGACCTATCTGGGAGTTTCTCATATCATATAATAATCACTTATGAGCTAGTGAAAGAACAAATTAAATCCATAATGGATCCAGTCAATCAAGTCCGATATTCCTTCAGGGAATTCTAATCAATAGAGAACATTTGATGAAATGCTTTAGTCCTCACGTATGCTTGGTGACATAGTTAATGAGTTTGGGTTGGGCTTACTCTTATTTATTTCGGTGCTCGATACTTCTCCCAAGACTCAATGCTTATGAGATAATCATTCTCAATCAACTAGCCTCATCTGGACGTTTCTCCAATCAAATCACAACATCAACTGTCGACTCTTTGGTTACATTCATTTAAGGTTAAAATTTTGGCTCATGGAGACTTTATCATGCATTATTCTAACTCATATCATTCAGGAAATAAAAGTAGAGTTTAAGTATTTAGTGATTTCATAGGTTCTCTAGGCTCAACTCATACTCATGAATGCTAAATTAAAGAAAGTTTGTAAAAATAACAATAATTCATGCTAGGTTTCGTGTAGTATGACAAAATCATCTATTTTAAGTATTAAATTTGTAAAAATATCAATTCATACAAGATTATATAGAAGTACATCAGAATTTAAGAAAACCTTGAAAAAACATGCATTGGAGACTCAACTCAATCACAACTCCATCAATTCAAGGTATCGGACACATGGAAGAACATAATCCATGTTTTGGTTAGCCTTACATATATGGAAATAGAAGAACAATCAACCTTTAAAAAATTGCTACTCACGTGATTACAACCCTAGCTTTCTCCCCTTCTTTGATTCTCTCTGAAGTCTCTAAGTACTTTTGAGGAGTAATACCCATAGGGTACTGATAATAGCTATCTAAAATAAGTCCGAAACATCATGGGTTTTAAGTAAAAAAGGTGGGAAAATATAATATTACCCCTCAAGAAAAACTGTCAAAGTGGACTACGAAACCTAGTTCTATGACCGTGAAATAAGTTACAGGTCGTGGTCCTCTTTCATGGAAAGAAGCTCAAAATTATCAATTTCTGATTCTCATTTTATGATCCATTAGATGACTCATGGAATAGGTTACGAGTTGTATTCCCCCTCGTAGAAACTGGACCAAAATTGCAAGTTTCTAAATCTTGTTCCATGACTTGATAGATGACTCATGAAACATGTTAAGGGTCATGTTCCATCTCATAAACTCTCTTCCGTACTTGATCAAAATTTCTTCAACTTTTATAACACCTTTTATGACCTGGTCTATGAGAGCTTGTAAACCTTATTGTAGAACCAGGTCTGATGACCTATTTCACTTCAAAATTTCTG
Organism: Solanum sejunctum; assembly: GCA_025642045.1. NCBI lineage: Eukaryota > Viridiplantae > Streptophyta > Magnoliopsida > Solanales > Solanaceae > Solanum > Solanum sejunctum. The sequence goes on from JAOTQJ010142213.1 coordinate 49,205, forward strand.
GTATGTGACACCTCTATCTCTACATGTCTAAATAGTGCAAATTACTGGTCCATGACTATTGTAAACTAAAATAAAATTAATCAAAAACAAAAAATATATAACTGATATCCTCCGAATGCAAGGGAGGACTCACCAATCAACTATATGAAGATAACACTTTCAATGAAGCACCTATTGATGACCTTGAATAGCTATCTCTACATCATTAAAAGATGTGGGCACAAATGGATGTCAGTATGTGGAATGTATAAGTATGTAAAATAGCTGAAAGGAAAGGACATACTCAAAGATACTCAACTCAAACATCAACTCATCTTAAACATCGACTCAACTCAAGAGACTCAACTCGAACGATAAGGAACTTAATTATTGCATTAAGATTCCATCATGGACTCTCTGGGAGTTTCTCTAAACGACAATCATTACCTATGAGATAGTGATGATATAACAAAGCATTGTCATTGCCATATCCATCTAGTACATTGCAAAGGTATAGGACATCCCATCAGTGGACCCACAAGTAATAACATCAAGTCCTCTTTTTCGGATACTAGGTAAATAGCTAACTTTATGGTTCAATCTTTGCCTACATTGTCCATATATTTATTGAGTTTTGAGTTTGTTGTTTAATCTTAATCAGTTCAGTGCACAATACTGCTCCCAAGACTCAACATACTCATAAGACACCAATAATTGGGTTAACTCTTCTAACTAGTCTGACCGGACATTTGTTAACTCAGTTTGTCAAATCAACCATCACCTCTTTTGTTAGGAACATTGTCTTAGGATTAGTTGATGATGTTTAAGACTCTAGAAACATCAAGTTTCATTAATATCATCATTAACACTCTCACATTATGATCACATTCATAATCACATGCACATTCATGCTTTCGAGGCTCTAGACTCATCTCCTAAGTTCCTTCTTTCAAATTTTAATAAATAAAAGCCTAAGTTTTATGCTCAACATAGGAATTCAAAACCATTTATTCAGTAAACAATTTATAAAAATCATTAATTATAAATTATAAGCAAAATAAATTAAACATTATAGAAGTTCTAAAAGAATGCAATCATGGGAACATTAATTTAATCATAGCTCATCCAATCACAATCATGGTGCATATGGAATACAAATCTCATGTTTTAGGTTAACCTTACCTACTTGGAATGAAGTAAGACAGTCAACCTTGCAAGAATTTGACCACAATCTCTTGAACTGTAGCTTTTCTTCTCTTCTTCTCTCAAAATCCTCACTTAGTTTTATCATAAGAGACTTTAAAATAGGTTTAAAAATCTTTTTTATGCCAAAAATGACCTATATTGATCATGGATTAAGCTTAGGAGGGGTGATAAAAAGTCTGAAATGCCCCTCGAATAATTAAAAATTTTAACTTTAGTGGAACAGGTGGATGAGCCAGTTCTATGATTTTCTAATCTCATATTGGGACCATAATTAAGTGTAAATCCACGACAAGTCCACAATGTAGACCTATCGCGCACTCTTCTATAATTGCATTTTTACCTCAAAAATTATCTTTCGATCTGGTTACTCTAAAATTCAATTAAGACCATTTTCCCACACAATGTTTTGTGCTGATCACATTTTTGACCCTAGATTTGCTAAAAATGTTTGGAAAGATACCTTATACGAGCATCTTTCATCTAGAGGTATTTTAGTAATTTTATCAAGTGTAATATTATCTCCCCCTTGGGATCATTCGTCCTCGAATAAAGAGTAACTAAAGATGGACTCCATGCATGAATAATAGTCAAGACTCATTTTATCGATCAATAAATTAGTCAAACTCTCTAGACAATCAAACATCAACTCTAGGATAGACAACTCAATGCACATCAAGGGTAAGGGCATTACCTTAGACATTCCCATCATCAGGCACAAATAGATGCAATATTTAGCTTTCAAGTCTTTCTTGGCTTCCCATGTGGCTTCTTCAACAAATTAATTCCTTCATAAGACTTTGACCAAGGCTATCTCTTTGGTCCTCAATTTGCAAACCTAGTGATCAAAAATCTAGACTGGAACCTCTTCATAGGACAAGCTATCTTTCACTCCAATAATTTTGACAGGCACAACCAAGTATGGGTTTTCTAAATACTTCTTAAGGATAGAAATGTGAAAGACTGGATGGATGACTGCTAGCTCTTGTGGTAGCTCTAATTCATAAGCTACATTACCCACTCTCTTCAAAATCTAGTAGGGACCAACATACCTCAGAATCCACTTCCCTTTCTTCTGAAATTGCATCACATCCTTCATGGCTGACACTTTTAAATACACCTAATCATCAACCTCAAAATCTATGTCTCTTCTCCTAATGTCAATGTTAGATTTCGACTCTTCAACTTTGCCTTACCCACCTTGAACATCCTTTATGGCCTAGTCTTAATGTCTCCCATACGATCTTCAACTTCTCCATAGCTTAATGATTCAAGTAAGGCCTAATCAGTTTTGCCTTACCCACCTTGAACAACCCAATCAGTGTCTACACCTCCCTTATAAAGTGCCTCATATAGAGCCTTTGAATACCCTAATTGAAACTCTTATTGTAGGGAAACTAAACAAGAGGCAAATGGTCATCCCAATTACCTTTGAATTCAATGATGCAGACCCTAAACATATCCTTTAAAGTTTGAATACTTCGCCCTGCCTAGCTATCAGTTTGTTTGTGGAAGGCAGTACTAATGTTGACTTTTGAACCTAAGACTCTCTGAACGAATCTCTAAAATTGAGTAGTGAAATGAGGTCCCCTATCTAAGATAATAGATGAGGGAACTTTATGTAGTCTAACAATCTCTTTTATGTATAGCCAGGCATAATCCTCTATAGCGTCAGTTGTCTTTACTGCCAATAAGTGCATAAATTTTGTCATCCTATCAATTATCACACAAATTAAATCATGTTATCTATGGGACCTTGTTAAGCTTGTGACGAAGTCTATGATGAGCATCTCATATTTCGATTCTAGACTCTCAAAGTTTTGAGCTAATCCAGATGGCCTTTGATGCTCGACCTTTATATGTTGGCAATTCGGGCACTTACAAATGAACTCTGGAATATCTGTCTTCATCCTACTCTACCAATAGACTTATCTAAAGTCATGGTACATCTTAGTCAAGCCTATATAGATCGAATACTTAGAGTTGCGAGCTTCCTCCATGATTCTCTCACGTATGTCATCAACATTTGGAACATACAATTTGTCTTGATATCTCAACAATCTATCTCCTCCTTTGGTGAAAGCCATAACTTTTTGGTTATGCACATTTGCATTTAATTGTAGTAAGATGGGGTCTTGGTCTTGCTTATTCTTCACTTGCACAACCAGGGATGATGCAGACCAACTATGCACAAGAACTCCACCCACACCTAATTCATCTAGTTGAACTACTAACCGTACTAGTTTGTGAACCTCTTTATCTAGCTCCTTTTTATCCTCCTCAACATGGGAGCTACTTCCCATGTATAACCTGCTAATAGCATCAACAACCATGTTAGCTTTACCTGGATGATAGAGGATGCTCATATCATAATCCTTGAGCAGTTCAAGCCATCTCCTCTCCCTCAAATTAACCTCTTTCTGGGTAAAGACATATTGCAGGCTTTTGTGGTCCATGAAGACATCAACATGTGCTCCATATAAATAGTGGCGCCAAATCTAGAGAGCAAACAACATAGATGCCAACTCAAAATCATGAGTCAGATAATTCCTCTTATGAACCTTAAGTTGTCTTGAAGAGTACACTATCACTTTTCCCCTATGCATCAATAGACAACCCAATCCAATTGTAGACGCATCACAATATATTATGAAATCCTCAATTCCATCAGGTAGGGTCAATAATGATGCAGTAGTTAACCTCTTTTTAACTCTTGAAAACTCTTCTCATATTCATCGGACCATTAAAACTTGACCTTCTTCTGAGTCAGCCTAGTCAAAGGCAAGGATAGGGATGAAAGTCCTTTAAAAAATCTGTGGTAGTAGCCTGCTAATCCCAAGAAACTTCTTATGTCAATCAGAGAGGTTGTTCTAGGCTAATTCTTAACTGCCTCAATATTTTGGATGCTACTCGACTACCATCGCCTGAGACTTATGGCCTCAAAAAGGCACATACATGAGCAAAAATTCACACTTCAAAAATTTTGTGTATAACACATTATTCTTGAGCACTTGCAAGACAATTTTAAGGTGATTAACATATTCCTCTTCATCTTTGTAATACACCAAAATGTCATCAATAAACACAATTACAAACATATCAAGGTACTGTCTGAATGCATTGTTCATTGAGTCCATGAAGGTTGCAGGTGCATTTTCCAACCCAAAGGACATTACCAAAAACTCAAATGTCTATAAAAAGTTTAGAAAGCCATTTTTCGGATGTCACATTATCTTACTTTTAAATGGTGAGATCCTGATCTAAGGTCTATCTTTGAGAAAGTAATGACACCTTGAAGTTGGTCAAACAAGTCATCTATCCTCGGTAGGGGATACTTTTTCTTGACCATAACCTTATTTAACAGGCAATAGTCAATCCACATTCTGAGGGACCTATCTTTGTTTTTGATGAATAGGATGGGAACACCACAAGGAGAAACACCTAGCCTAATAAAGCCCTTCTCTAGCAAATCCTTCAACTAGTTCTTCAACTCCTTTAACTCAGTAGGGGCCACCCTATAAGGTGGATTGGATATAGGTTGAGTATCGGGGAGAATATCAATTCCTAAGTCAATCTCCCTAATAGGAGGGACTCCAGGTAAATACTCATGAAATACTTCAGAAACTCATTCACGATATAGGACTGAGCTAAGAGTAAGAGTGATGATGTTCACACTTTAACAATAAAGAGGTTGTTGTTATCAATTAACCTAACCAGAGGTTAGTGTTGAATCCATAGGGAATATTAGGCTTGATATAGAGATCTACTACTAAAAATTTCAAGCATCGAATCACTAAAACCTCTAACTAGGGGGGTTTGTGATTTAAGAATAAAACTAAAAATAAACACTATACAAACTATGTAGGAAGACACTCAAATTTAGGGACAACTTGGGAATTGCGTTCCCCATGATTCATTAACTCAATCACCCTAGACAACATAACTCTAATTGGGAATGCACATGCAGGACGATAACTTAGGTTCTTCCAACCCTCTTGTGAAGGTGAAGGTTGAATTTCACCATGGCGCATAGTTGGCAACCATGGTGTGCCAACTAACCATTACCTATTGTCCCAGCCAACCTCCCCTTGGTTAGATTTGGTTGATTAGACGAGAATACATCAATCAAATCTTGTCATTTAGTTCCCTTTTCCTTATCATCACTACATTGGTTGGGATAGTGATAGTAGGCAGGGTTTGGTATTAGCCACCACCAAACATCAATCAAAATAAAGGGAAATAAACAATACATGCAAAACTCTAATCAAAGAAATGCATAAAGTCTAGGTTATTTCAAGTCAACTACTCATGGTTCCCACAACCCCAAGTTGTGGGTACTTAGCTACTCATGGCTAAGGCAAAATCAACAACAATGCAAATAGAAGAAATAGTTAAGAATTTACCCAAAACAAATGAAGAATAAGAGCACCACAAGTTGCAAACCACAAGATTGGATTAACAGAGAAATGAGTACAATGTTATTTTGCAATCCCCAAAAGTGGGTCTTCAAAGTAAAAGTTGAAATCTACACTAAACCCTAGAAATATCCTAGAAAGAATATTCAAAAAGAATCTTACAATATTCAAGTCTCAACTCTCTTTTTCTAAAATCCTAAGATTAAGTATTTATATTATTTACAATTTAACCCTAAAAATTAAATAGAAAAGACAACTGGCAGCAGGTATGTCACACAAGTGCGACTCAAAGGGTGACCTACGAGCTGTAATCAGGGTTTTGTGGTAGGCACTTTGCATTTTGGACTTGATTGTTACGACCCACTGGTACACGTTGTTGCTTGGGCTACAACTCGTGTGCTCCTCTCGTAGTCTAGGCCTTTAGTTCTTGGTCCAAAATCCTAGCTCTGTGTTTCTTGCTATGAACTCACCTATACAAGTCATAGTGAGACCTATGACTTGTAAATGGCCTGGTAGGGCTGAGCTCCACTTAGTAGATTTTTTATTTTTGCTCACTGTTTCTTGATATGAGATCACCCTACGACTCGTAGCTTGGGTGACGACTCATAGAAAGGCTCATATGTCTTGCACTTCAGCAACATCTATAATTTTCTCCTAAAATCATGTCAACCTATCTTTTCTTCAATAACAACACAAAAACACATAAAAATCATAAAAAGTCGCTATAAGAACTCACAAAAACACAACCAAATGTGTTGTATTTTGACAACACATCAACACCCTCAACTTAGAACTATTGCTTGTCCTCAAGTAATGACTCAATCTAAATGGATAATGAGAAACACATAGTAGTTACTCTAATTACATATACATCATTTAACTCTAATTCAGGTACCCCAACTCTCACTTTCAAAACCTGATTGTAAAGCTAATAAGCAGGCCAAAACACCAAGATGTATTCGGCAATCCAAAATATGATAAGTATAGGAGTATCAACAATCCACAATCACTAAATCAGTCATATGCCAATCATACGGTATAAATGCCCTCACAGAAAAGAAGTCCCTCTTTCTCACTCAAAAAGCATTTAAACATAGGGACTACACAAGCATTCTCACTCTCATAAATGAAATTCATACAAAAACTAACACTATAGGCTTGCCTCTATACTCAACCTCTGGATTGATGACAAAGTGAATTTGGATCACTTTAGGACTTAATGACTTAAAATATAGGCTCATGGGGCTTTGGTATGGTATTTTAGGCAAATAGTGACTAAAACCTATCCTTGAACCATGTTTATCAACATTCTTACCTTCAAAACTTAACCATTTTCACTTAATCTGCCCTTATTCTCTTTTTTCAAGCTTTTTCCGAGTGCTTTCTTTCTCTTTTTCAGCTGTGCCTTATTTTTGAACTTGCTTTTGCTATTCTCTTCAATCTAAGGTAACTTTTTCTTTTCTTTTTCTCACTAGACGCATGATTTCTTAATTTATTTCTTTCCAAATTAAATGCCTCATTTTTATTACTTTACCATAACAAAGGCCACCCTCAACTTAGACTTTTAGCTTGAGGTGAAACATACAATATCCATTCCCCAAACCAGGACCAATATTTGTAGCCACCATCAACTTAGGCTTTTAGCCTCAATCAAGGTTTACATGTTCAAGGATAGACCAGGTCCAAGATCAAGGTATTTCAGAAAACAAGACTAGGCTAGTTAGGTGTCAATAAAGACTAGGTAAATAAAAAGGTCAAACAATTGGAACAAGGGATCAACTATCACATTTCGTAGGTCATTTAGGAAAAAGTAAACTTTTGTCACAACCCAAGCCTAGGGTTTAGACGTGATCAGAGAATGGGGAACCCGAAGGAATCCCAAATAAACCTCATAACATATCATTACATATCCTTAGTCACAGAAGTAATTAAAATGACAATGAGAAATAAGCATAAACAAAGGAATTGGAACTAAGGATAAGCCTTCATATCATAACATCAAGAAAGAAGAGAGTCAAGACTCATAACATAGATACATAACATGTCCAATAATACCTCTTCTACATAGATAAGAGTGGGGGCCAAGACAAGCAACCAGGCTCACCATCATAGACAATACATAACCAAAGAAAGGTAATCTTAATACATAGCAAGAGAACATAAGAAACGTCCCCAAAATGGAGGACTCACTAATAAGCTTGTAAGACAATTGAACTAACCACGTGGAGGAGGAGGAGGAGGATCAAGTGGTGCTCTGATTCCTACTTGGTGACATCATGTTAACATAGAGTATACTTTGATACATTTGCATGTACTAAGTATGTAGGATGCAATGCAACAAGAGATAGACGACATAGGCAAAATGCATAATCATAAGCAATGAATAGCATATTAATAATATGGCATGTATGGATGATACTTGAAGTAAAACATACTTCTATAGAGCATAACCTATGTGTAAGAAGAGACCATTAGACTATTGATGGATCGTCACACTCTATCGCCCTTGGTGATTGAGGTACAAACCTCGTCAATAGGTTGGTAGATCATCTCGTAGTGCCAGAGTACAAACCCCTCAATAGGTTGATGGGTACAAACCCCCAACAAAGTTCATGGATGGTCACACCCTACCAACCATGGTGTCAGAGTACAAACCCTGGATAGATTATCAAGGTACGAACCCCTTGACAAGGTTACGAGGCGCGCAACCCCCGACTAGGGCATGGTCACATTCCAACACTATATAGAGAATATCATACACATACATTCACTTCATCATCATATAGTCCTCATATACATATATTCATTTCATCATCATTTCATCCTTACTTCATTATCGTATCATCATCATATAGCCATCCAACGCACAAGACTTGCATTGGACCTTTAATTCCTCAAGAAACCATAACCGGATATTTAATCAACCACTTAGAGGGTGTGTAGTGCTTGTGTCAAACCATGCAGTTCAAGAGTGTTATCATGCTAGGAAATCTAATGTAAAACTATCAATAGATACTTGGCAACACCTTTAAGCAATATACATCAAATCCCTTCATCAAATCTTATAATAGACTTAGTTTCATAACTCAAAACATAGCAAAACAGTCACAATTTCATAAAACCCAACATAGAGTGCTGTGATTTTCATTATAAGTAAGGCCCATGAGTAAATCATCTTTAAATCATGCAAATTAGGGTAAATAGGGCTTCGATATCATGGGTGAAAGGAACCCATGGAAGAAACCTACATACCTTAGCTTTGGAGATGAACTTGATGAAAATTGGAGATGAAGACTAGAAGCTTGAGAGGAAATCCTTAGATCCATAGAGATTTTTGAGACTTGAATTAGGAGTAAAATATTTCGCTAAGTGTTTGAATGAGAATTGGGAAATGTTTAGAGTAATACGAGGGTGAGAAATGGCTAAGTATAGGTATTTTAACATTTGGGAATACTTAGGCCCAAGACAGAAAAGCCTTGGATAGAGATAAAAATCACTGGCAGCAAAATACATAGGTCTGTGTCTGGTCCATGATAAGGACCTATCATGAAGGAAAGATTTGCATAGGTCCGCGATGGCTGCTCATCATCGTAACATCGTGGATCGATTCTGGAAATCAAAAATTATGAAAAAATAAATTGCTAATAGTTTGCTCTCAAAATCAGGGTTAGACATATTTTTCACTTAAAATGACTCCCTTAATAAGAATATAAAGTCAAATTTTTGATATCACACATGAATTTTGAGATATATGGAAATTATGATTTTGTGCACTTCCGAGGTATATTTTCGGGCACTTTTTGAGGTCGTAACAACTTTAGGAAAAGAATGATTGTTTAAGATCCTTTCCAAATCCAACAAAATCACCACTCTAATCTTAGAGTAACAAGGCAAGTTCTAAGTCCATACATAATACATGAATGTAGAAAAATAAGCTCACATACACATGTCATCGCAAACACAATCAAGTATAGACTCACAGGTCATGCTTCAAGCATCAACTAGCCTTCTCTTTATCAGAATGAACATTGCCAGATAATAATGTGTATGATTGCAAAAAAGAACTAACAATCTCAAAAATTTTGAGTGTACCGAATTTTCAAATATTCAAAAAGCATTTACAGAATATATATATATATATATATATGCCAAAACATAATACTACTATATATTTACAGAGTATCTACTCTACCTAAACATACCAGTTCAATAGAAATTAAAACATCCACAAGGAAAAAGAGTCACGACAAGAAAACTTTGCGATCAAAAATAGGAGAAGTTATGGACTTGAGGTTACTCAGACTTCACCCTAATCCATAACTTCCCACATCCTACCAAAATAAGATACTTTGTCGTCAAAGTATATATATGTAAGTAATAAAGGGAATAAGGGACATGCCTTGGGTTGCCTCCCAAGAGGTGTCTGTTTTAGTGTCGCAACACGATATGATGCTTTCTATGCTCATGCTTCCTCAAGGTCCCAATCATCCACTATCTTAATTTCTTTCATATCACCTATGCATAGTTTGTCTCTCAAGCCATTGACCTTGAAGAATTTACCATCCATGCTTTCTAACTAGATGTCCCCATGACTAAAAAAATGTACCACCCTGAAGGGTCCCATCCACTTGGATTTGAGTTTCCTGGGAAACTACTTTAACCTAGAGTTGTAAAGCAACACAAAATCTCCCAGAGAAAATTGGCATTTCTCAATCATGCTGAATTTTCATTCCTTGTATTTAGAAAGTAGAGCTCTCATATGCTCTCAGTCGGAACTTATCAAGTTCATTAATTTGCAATGGCCTAGATGTTGCTGCATCATTCTACTCTAGATTTAGTGTTTTTAGTGCCCACAGTGCTTGATGCTTAAGTTTAAATGGCAGGTGATAGGCCGTCTCAATTATGAATTGATTTGAAGGCATTCCAATTAGTGTTTTGAAGGCTGTGCGGTATTCCCACAAGGCATTATCTAGCTTCTGAGACTAATCAGTGCGATTCACATTTATAGTCTTGGACAAGATTTGTTTTATCTGTATATTCGATACTTCTACTTGCCCGCTAGTTTGAGGTTGATAGGGAGTTGCCACCTGATGTTTCACTCTATTTTTCTCAAGAAGTGATTTAAATAATCTATTACAAAAGTGAGAGCATCCATCACTAATAATTGCTCAGGGTATTCTAAACCTAAATTGTTCCTTAGAACAAAACCTGTGACACTCTTACCATTGTAGTATAGTGGTGAATATACTCGCCTGTCGTGTGGGTCAGCCGAGTTTGATCCCCGACAATGGTTCCATAATTTTTTATGATGTTAATACTCCAATAAGAAAGCGATTATTGTCAGCAATTAACATAAGTAGAGGCTAGGGTCAAAACTACAGGGAATATAGGGTTTGGCTATAAAGATTCACTACTAGTCATTTCAAGCATTAATTACTATATATCTAACTGGGGCGGTTGTGATTTAAGAATAAAATTGAAAATAAACACTATACTAACTATGCGGGAAGATATATTTATGGACAACTTGGGAATTATGTTTCCCATAATTCGTTAACTCGATTACCCTAGACAACACAACTCTAATTGGGAATTTACATGCAGAATGGTAACTTGAGTTCTTCTAGCCCTACTGTGAAGGTGAAGGTCGAGTTTCACCATAGCACATGGTCGGCAACTATGATGTGCCAAATAACCATTACCCATTGTCCTAGTCAACCTCCACTTGGTCAGGTTTGGTTGATTAGATGAGAACACATCAATCAAATCCTATCATTTACTTTCCTTTTCATATTCATCACTACCTTGGTCGGGATCGTGATAGTAGGCGGACTTTGGTGTTTGCCACCACCAAAGATCTATCAAAATGAAGGGAAATAAATAATACATGCAAAACCTCAATCAAAGAAATGCACAAAGTATAGGTTATTTCAAGTCAACTACTCATGGTTCCTACAATCCCAAGTTGTGGGTGCTTAGCTACACATGACTAAGGCAAAATCAACAACAATGTAAATAAAAGACATAGTTAAGAATTTACCCAAAACAAATGAAGAATAAGAGCATCACAAATTGCAAACCACAAGCTTGGATTAATGGAGAAATGAGTACAATGTGGTTTTGCAATCCCCAAAAGTGGGTCTTCAAAGTAAAAGTTGAAATCTACACTAAAACCTAGAAATATCCTAGAGAGAATATTCAGAGCAAATCTTACAATATTCAAGTCTATACTCCCTCTTTCTAAAACCTTAACATTTAGTATTTATACTGTTTACAATTTAACCCTAAAAATTAAATAGAAAAGACAGTTTACATCAGGTAAGTCACACAGGTACGACTAGTAGGGTGACATACGAGTCATAACTGGGGTTTTGTGGTAAGCACTTTGCATTTTTGACTTGACTGTTATGACCCACTAGTACGAGTCACTGCTTGGGATACGACTCGTATGCTCTTGTCATAGTTTAGGCATTTAATTCTTGGTCCAAGCTCTTAGCTCCCTGTTTCTTGCTAGGAACCCATCTATACAAGTCGTAGTGAGACCTACGAGTCATAGAGTAGCCTCATATGGCTGACCTCCACTAAGCACATTTCTAATTTTTGCTCACTGTTCTTGCTATGAGATCAATGGGCTACAACTCGTAGGAAGGCTCGTATGTCTAGCACTTTAACAAAATCTGTTATTTTCTCCCAAAATCATGCCAACCTATCTTTTCTACAATAACAACATTAAAAAAATAAAAACCATAAAAGAATTTCATTAAGAACTCGCAAAATCTCTTGTTTTAGGCAATAAATTTGTTGTATTTTAGCAGCATATCAAAGAGACACAACATTATTAGTCTTAACTCATACAAGGTGATAGACACACCCTTTAGGGATTAGTTTTCTGGCCCTAAGGTAGGAAATAAACTTACCGTAGGTGCAACAAAACTTCCTTTCCACTCTAGGACAGGTGGATCTGGGAATTAAAATTTAATAATTCGAGTCCTACAATCAATGGAGGCATAGAAGGCATAAAGCCAATGCATGCCAAGGATCATGTCAAAATCAAACATCTCTCACTCTATCAAATTAACAAGGGTATCCCTATGAGGGACGAATACTACACAATCTCTATACAATTTATGTCATCCAGTTTACTCCTCTTTTTTTTAGGATAAATCGGTTGTTGTCAAGAAATAGAACCTAACCAAGGTTATTGTCGAACTGAAGGGAATACATATACTTAAGAGAATTCAATCAATGCAACTTGAGTGATGAGCCAACTTACTTCCCCAAAGGGGTTTGTGTCTAATACTACCATTCCCAACATAATTTCCAATTTAATCATACAAATAGAGGAAAAATTAATAGCATTGGGTTAACTAAAAACTTACCAGTTTGTGTGACTAGATTGTATAAGATAAAAGAGGTGAAGAGACACTTAAACCCTAGGTCACCAAAAAAGTTTTCCAGAGAATGGCGGTGGTGGCAACTAGCGGTGATCGAAAAGTTTGGAGGTGGGGTTGGTCGGGTGTTTTTGTAATTTAGGGCTGAAATGGGGTCAAAATAATTTGATCTCATTATTTATAGTTTGATCAGGTCAAGCCTAGACTCTCCGTAACCCCGATTACAGGTGGTAAAGTGTTTTATGGCTTGTGAACTATGGTTTCATAGGACATCCAAATCTTAGTTTTCAAGACTGGGTTTCAAAGACCAGTATACTAGTCGTAATGTGAAGTAGGACTCATAAAGTTTTGTCGTAGAAACCTTAACACTTCAAAAAATTTTAAAAACTTACCTAGGATCCACGAGCCCTATTCATGACCCGTAGTTTTATCTATGGAACATAGAGTTGGCTTGTGGACTGAAGTGCACAATATTTTTCTTATTGGAAAGAGTGGTGTACGGGTCATCATGAAAGGGTTTATGGCCCATAGAACTAGTCGTAGAGCCATTTCCTAATGCCCTTCTTAGCCCAGTGTGGCTGACTTAGCTATGTCCATGTATATTCTTCATAGAACACACTATTACCCTATATGCATCTAGATCAATGTCCAAGATTACACCTCAAATATAAAAAAACAAATAACCTAAAAGTCCAAAAACTGAAAATAAAGCTACACTATGACTATTACATCAAAAATCTTAGGTTTCCTTCCAAGTAGCACCTAATTTGTTGTCACGAGATGCCTTGGACAAATTGGTTACTTAGACATCACTAATCGCCCAGACTTCATTCTTCAAATCACCTGGCCCCTTCATACACTTACAGATATTGAAAATAACCTTTTTGTCGTTCAATCTAAACCTGATTTGACTGCTTCCATATCAACTAATGCTTACCTAGTGCCCAGGAATGATCTTCCCAAGATAATTGACATGCCAAAGTCCACTCTGCAACTATCTCCTCTTGAACATCATCCTTATCGATCGGCATAGAAGGATCAATGGTGCTCTTGCCACCATGAGTAGTAACCGCCTTGCACTGCCCTTCATTCTTAAGGTTCTGAATTATGTTGCTAGGAAGTGTACCACTCTGACGCTGATTAAGTTGAGTTGACACTTGATAAACGTTTGCTCAAGTTGTTTGATAACAATAGAATGAGACTCAATTTTCTAGCTAATGCTAGAGATTTCAAATTTTATCCCCCTCAGTGTCTCATCCTGTGTCTCAACTTTCTTTAACAGGTTACATCTTCTCAATTCTTAAACTACTTCCACTTGTGTCAGTTATGTGGTGGCACACAGGGACCATTTTTATAACCATCTCTATGACCACAATTTGCATCTCTTCTTGGCCCCTGTTCCAATTATAGTATCCTCTACGATTGTCCCTGAAAGATCCTTATTTGTTAAAGTTTCGATCTTGGTTTCCTTGACCTTGGCGACAATACTCCTGTTTAGATCCTTGGTCATTGGTCCGAAAACCCCCATCTGTCAGCAATAAAATAGGTGTCCTCCTCACAATAAGGCTCATCATACATGGTTGCACATGGAGATTGATGAACCACCCCCATTGACTCGCTCCTGGTTCTGCTCCAGCATTACCTCTATGCCTGTGCAGATTTGGGAAAGCTCCTATATAATTTCTTTATTCATCTTAGCTTGCTCCTAACCAACATTGACAATATACAAACTCTTGGTAGATGCTTTGTCTCTCTGCCCCCATACAAGATTAGTTTTGACCACTCTCTCCATTATTTTTGCTATCCTGGCGAATGTCTAATCTACGTACATTCCCCCTATTATAGTATTAGCATAAGCTTAATGGTTCTCATCGAGGGCATGGTAGAATATTGCCACAAAGAATCATCAATGATCTTGTAGTACAGGACACTCCTCAAGCACTTAGTAAATTGCTCCCATGTATTACTAATAGAGTCACCAGGAAGATGCTCGAATTTGTTGATATGGTCTTTCCACTTGATCTTTTTTGATCTAGAGAAGTACCTTTCTAAACATGTCTTCTGTAATTTAACATAACTGGTGATTGAACTATGTAGGAGCTCAGATAGCCATAGTGCTACATTGCCTATAAGAGAAAATAGGAAGACATGAAGTCCCATAGTATCCATAGACAAATTTTGTGTTCCCATCAAACTCTTTCAAATAGTGAAGATGGCTACGAGGATCCTCTGATGGTAAGCTTGAAAACAACCTATGGTTTTATAGCTTCTGAAGTGACAAACTTGAGACTATGAACTTTATGTCAGTCGATAGTGGTGTCAACATAATAAATCCAGTCACTGCTATAGCCATAGGATTTAGCCTGTATTGGTTCCACTAATATGCATTCGCATTTAAATCCTATGGCTGGGGAGCACTATCCTCAAGAGGAGGTGTGTTCATATGACAAGTGCTCATTCTCTTTCCTATTCAAAGCTACATTATTTGTGTTGTTGGCATTATCATGGGCCATTCTCCTCAATGTTCTGTAGATCTCTAAGTCAAACGGAGTCAAGGGTTTGCCTTGACTTCGAGCTTTAGGCATACACTACACTTACACCCTGAAAAAGAACAAAGCAACAAAAAATGTAAAATATGGGAAATAAGGATTAATACCTAAATTTCTATGAATTAACTAAGTCTAGTTCTATTCCTTGGCAACTACATCAAAATTTTGATGCCGCCCAAGTTACACCTTTTTTTTAGGATAAAGTGATCGTTGTCAAGAATAGAATCTAACTAAAGTTATGGTCGAACCCAAGGGAATACATAGACTTAAGAGAATTCAATCAATGCAACTTGAGTGATTAACCAACTTACTTCCTTACCATAGGGGGAGGGGGGTTTATAATAATCAGCAGTAAAGTAAACCTAACTAACATAGGAGTTAAATTAATATGGAGAGAAACTAAGGTATTATGTTCCTCATGATTCCCTAACTTAGTATCACCAGATAACCTAATTCTTTTCTAGTCTGTAGTATGCAGGACGGTAAGTTAAGTTCACCAAACCCTTTGGTTAAGGCAAGAGGCGAATTTCACTACGTGACTTGGCCCATTTCTGTCGTGTGTATTGCTAATCTTTACCTATTAGTCCCAGAACAACCTCTCCTTGGCACAATGGGTTTATTAGATGAGAACACATTAATCAAATTCTGTTAATTAATCTCTTTTCCTATTTATTACTACCTCAAACTAGTCAGTAACACTAAGCAGGTTCTAATATTGGACACCACTAGAAAACATGCAAAATGAAAGAGTGTTAATTAATACATGCATGCACACTTTCTAAGAATTATGAATTACCCAATTTTATCTTGTTAGTTCTTCATGGTTCCCACAACCCTAGTTGTGGATTTATCTTGTCATGATTTGTGTAAATAAAAGACTTATGAATTGGAATAACATAATAGAGCCTTTACACAATTGAATTAAGAATAAACAAATCCAACTTCAAGGAGAATCACAAGATTAAAGATCACAATCAAAGTACAAGTGTTTCTCAAAACTCTCCATTGTTATCTCACTATTTTTGCTCTCTAATTGTTAAGTTCTCTATGTACTATGCATAAAATTAATGAAAAATAACCTAAAAGCCTATTTATCATATTTAAAATACAAGTCCTAAACATAATAGGATAGCTGGGTCAGTACGCCTCACGAATAGGTTTACAGGCCATATTGCATTTCACGGCCCGTAATCGGGGTCTCATACAGTGCAACTAGACTTCAAGTCTATGAGCCATAAAGTGGTTTATGACCCGTAGGGGGGGTTTCGTTCGATAAATCTTCAGAAAGTCCCTCGTCTCTAATCCTCAAGGCATGAACCATGTTCTATGACTCTAAAATCAATCCACGACCTGCCTGTATGTTCGTATAATGAACTTAAAAAAATCAGCCCCTCTATGGAATTGTCTACGAGACCCACTTCACGACCCGTAGAGTGAACTATGGCCCGGAAAGGGTCTTATACTACATCAAATCAGCAACTTCTATACTTTCTTCCCAAAATCAAGTCCAACCCTGGAATCCTTTAAATATATAATAAAACACATAAAATAAACTAACATCATATTGAGAACACATAAAATTCCAAGTTTTAAGCATAAAAAATATTGTATTTTGACAGCATATCAAAAATCTCTCAGCTTGAGTAGAATCCACCAACAAGAGTGGAAACAGAAAAAGGCTCAAGTAAACACACACGAGAAATTTGAAATCTGCTAGCTACATATGGAGTTACAAAAGATAAAGTGGCACCTGGATCAAGTAATGCATAACAATTAAAGGTAAAGAGTCAAAGAATACTAGTGATAATATTTGGTGAAAATTCTTGATCTTGTCGATTACCCATTGTATATAGACGATTTGTTCCTATACTCGTACCGGTAGTGGTACCCCTCTGATTACTACTAGCTATAGGTGCTATAGAGGAATCTACTTTATTGCCTCCATCACCCCTCCTTCTCATAGTATACTCATTCTGGAAGTGGCCACCTTATCAACATCTATTGCAAGCAGTTGTGCCTTCACAACACTCACCTAGGTAGAGTTTTCCATACCTACCACAAGGTGGCTTCCCTTTAGATACTTGAGTCATACTAGCTTGGGATTGAGAACCCTAAGCTTTGAAATTTTTATGACCTTGGGATTTCTGATAATACTTGTTATGTTGGGCGGGTGCACTCGGTGAGGATGTTGCATAACTATTGGTTCTCTTCTGAAAGTAGGGCTTATCTCCCTCACTCTGCTTATATTGGCTAACCTCATGCCCTACTGACTTAGATTTCTTACTTAAATGTTCCTCCCAAACCCTCTTCTTGTCCTCCTATAGTTGTTGTGCATAAACCATAAGCTTGAAAATGTCCATCCTTGGAATCAACAGTGTCGCTTTGCACTCCTTTTTTCACATGCATGCCAAAATCAGATATGAACTTTCTCATTCTGGCCCTCATGTCCTGGACCATCTCTGGAGCATACCTAGATAGATGAATAAACTTGATCCTATAACTTTGGTAGTCAACCCTTCTTGCTTTAGGTTCATAAACTCTTCAATCTTTGCCTCCCTCAACTCCTGAGGAAAGAAGTGATCGAGGAAAGCACTTTCAAACTCACTCTATTTTGAAAGTTTATCATCCTTAGTTAGACCCTCTTCCCATTGGTTATACCAAACATTCACTACATCCTTAAGCTGTTAGGAGGAAAATTTAACTCTATCAACCTCAGTTACATGCATAGCTTTCAGGACATTACACAACTCATCAATCAGGTTTTGTGGGTATTCCTCAACCTTCAACCTTGTGAAGATTGGTGGGATCTTACTCAACAAATCCCAAACTTAGGTTGAAGTAGTGGGATCTTATAATCCAGAAATAGGAGCTTGCGATCCTCGATTACCTCTCTGGGAGGCCACTATTTGGGTGTGCATAGTAATGGCTCCCCTAAAGTATGCTTTTAAAGTGGAGACTAGGGGTGGCAAATGGGTGGATTTGATTAGATTTGGATAGACTGAATATGGATTGAGTTAAAATGGAATGGATTACAATCCATCCATATAAAATATGGGTAAATATGGATTTGGTTAAATATAATTTGGATGAAATGATTCTAACCCATTTAAAACCCCTTTATGTTTCCTTGGACTTTTTCCAACAAATGTTATCCCTTGTGTGACTTTAATTTATCTATTCTTCTTGACAATAAAACATTAAAATGATCTAACTCATTCAATGACTTGACTTCAATTTTATTAGTTTTTCTCGAAAATCAAATGTTCACATCAAAATATGATAATCGAAGTACCAAACCACGAGTGCAATAACATAAGCTTAGTTAAATAGTTGACAAAAATCCTATGAACTAGAAACAAAATAAACTAAAACTATAAACTAAACAAGGCCTTATGTTGCTGCAACTGGCAAAACGTATCCTCTATAGATATGACAATAAAATAAATTCACTGGAGCAGGAAATTTGAGACTTCAACTGCAATATGCTCTTAAAACCAAGAACTTCAACTGTAGTATGCTCTTCAAACCAAACCCCTGCTTCTACTAAAATAGAGTAAAGTTCTTCTTTATTAAAGGCATTCTTTACAGCACTTGCTTTATCTTTTATTCTGCTGTCAGCACCTGTGCTTCCAACTTCTGCTGATATCTCTGGGCTAACTCCTTGCAAGGAATCAAAGTAGTTTGCTAAGAGGGAGAAGCAACAGATCAAGAAGCTTGAGAGTTCTTTGAAGCTTTATGTACATGATAGCGATTATTGCGATTTGTATTGCTACAGCAAAAGCCACCGGTTTCTACAACAAAAGCTACAACAAAAGCCATCAGTATCTTTCTAATTTGTATGTGCAAAAGCATTATTGTGACATAAAGCTAAAGCATACTCTAATAGTACAAGAGATGATGATTAGCACTTCCTTCACCCAATGTCACATGGTTATTAAGGTGAAGATCAAATCATCCTATCCTAGTAAAAAGGGACCAAAGTAAAAGTTGTAATTCATATTATTCAAATAACAGGGATCAGAAAGTAACAAACCAACCTATCAATGCGAGCCATGTTTAGCAAGATTTGGCTCAAGCTCCACCACAATTTCATCCTTATCAGTGTCTAATTCATCATAATCTAGATATATAAGATGTTAAATGATAGAAATAAGGCTATTATAATACAATAAAATTGCAATATGTAAATAACAACTTACCTTCTTTTCTGCAAAGCCAATCTCTAGCACATAACTTTGCTTCAGCATTTGAACATAACTTTTTAAACTTTAGCATCAGCGATCACAGGATCTATCTTGGAAAAGTAAAATTTCACAAACTGTAATTTATATTGAGGGTCAAGGATAATGGCAATTGATAAAATAATACTATACGACCTTCAATATTTTTTTAAACTTCCTCAGCATTAATGTGGCCATATCATTCATAACTCGATCACTACTATTATTTGATTCCTCCAACAACATTTGTACTTTTGCATACACTTGACAAATACAAATTTGAAGTTGGATATTTACTTTCGAAAAATAGTATAGTAATCTCATAAAATGGCTTCAAGAATTTAACAATACTCTCTACCCTTTTCCATTCCTCCTCAGAAAGACAACACTTAAACTTAATATCAAAAAATTTATATTGAATATAAGCTTGTTGGTAAAGTAGAGCACTATCAAGCATCAGGTAAGTGAAATTCCAACGAGTAGTTACATCTAGAGAAAGCTTCTTTGAGCATGACAATCCATGATTCTTAATGCATTCCACAAACTTTAATATTCTTTCTTTCAAATATTTAATGTGCTTAACACCTTCTCTAACTTTTGCAATGGCTTCATCTGCTTTTTCCAAACTAGCTTTCACTATTAAATTCAAGATGTGGTTCCCACAATGAACATGAAAGAATTTTCTATCACAAACTAGCAAATGCATTAGTAATAAATATTTCTTTAAGTGATCTACCACATAATTGTTGCAACTAGCACTATCCAAAGTAAGAGCAAAAATCTTCTTTTTGATTCCCCATCCCTTAATAAAATCAATAACTAAAGGACCCAAAACTGCTCCTGAATGTGAAAGCGGAACATGTTGAATAATTGACACTCTTTTTTGAAGATTCTAATTCAAATAAAAATAATAATCCATTAAACACATATAACCATTTGACACTATAGAAGTCCACATGTCTAAAGTTAGATAGATTCTACTAGGAATCATTGCAAGCTCACTTTAAAAGCTCTTTTTCCCTCTCATATAAGTTCAAAATGTCAGCTTTAGCCATATTTCTTTAAATAGTTTTTACTATTGGATTTAAGTACGAACGGATATCCCTGTTCCCTTGATGTTCAACAAAGCTAAAAGGTTAATAATGCTTTAGAATATCAACATATAATTTCTCATAATAAATTACTTGATCAATGGGGGCATATCCACGTCTTATCTATTATCCAAGTGTCTCTCTACATGACGCTTCATATTTGAAGTACCAACATCAGCTACAAGGATTTCATGACATAACTGACATTCTGCTTTTAACCTTTCACTAACACTAGTACGAGATAATTTTGAAAAAGTATTCCAAATAATTAAAGTATTCCTTTTAGTTTGTTTTCTCGAGATAGATGAGCTGATCTCACAAGAAATCTCATTAGCCTCCATTTACCTCTGTCAAGAAAACAATCAAAATTATCATGACCAAAATGATACTATGAGTCATCAGTATTGTAAAAATTAAAGCTAAATTTTTAAAGATCGTCGAACTTCTCTTCTACTGCTACTTACGATTAGTACTGCCATGCATTTGTGCAATATACAAGTTCTAGTCTTGCTTAATCTATGCTTGAAAGGAAAATACTCTTGTTGCAATTTGATACTTCCATTTCCTTTCCTCCTCACTTCTTTTCTCGGTCTTCCTTGTTTGACCAACCTTAGTGTAAGGTATTCATTTCTCCCATTGTTTGCAATGGAGGTGACTACAACCACAAGTTCAAGAATCTAATGGGTATCAGACTCGTCATCTATTTTCTTCATCCTTGAGGAACTCCGAAAACCATCATTACTAGGAAAGAGAAAAAATATTGAAGTATTAAAAATAAAAATGCATACCTCAACAATGGAGTCTTCAGTAGAGAGTGAGAGATAATGATTTGTGATACCCAACTTCGAGAATGGGGGTTCGAGTAAAAATGGATGAAGCTATTTGTGTTGCGTCTTCATTCTTCAGTTGTTGAAGTTCAGTACAAGGATTTAGGAATTCAGGATTTAGGCCTTTAGGGATTTTCAGAAGATGGATTATTTTGGACTTAAATAGGTACCCATATTTACTTATTTTGTCCAGATTTACCCATATTTATATAGACTTTACAAGTTAGCTAAAATTCATATTTACCCACTTAAAAAATGACTGGTCCAGCTTATTTAATATGGGTTAAATGAGCTGATTTCATTAATATGGGCTAAAATTTCTATCCCTAATAGGTATTGGCTGAGTAATAGGCATCTGCAAAACCCTAGGAACTCGGGCAGGTTGACCTCGTACTCTAATCCCTATTTAAGTGGGGATCTCTGGTAGAAGATTCTAAATGTTAGAGGCTGGGGCATCTCATTGGGTGGAGGTACACTTAGGAGGCATAAGTCTACCTAGAATGAAGATGTACAATCAACTCTACAAAAAATTATCCCCTATCCTCTTGAACTCTAGCCTTCATTCCTCTTCTTCGCTAAAGGTCTCTACTTAGTTTTGTTTTAGCGTAAGGGACTTTAGAATGAGTTTAGGAATCTATTTAGGCTAATAATGATGTATATTTGTTGTGGATTAAGTTTAGAAGGGTTAAGGAAAATTCTGAAATGCCTTTCCTATAATTAAAAATTTTAAACTTTAGTGGAACAGGTTGGTGAACCAGGTTCGCATGGTGGACTTATTCTCTACATGTTTATTTTTTGTTAAATTTTTTTTGATCAATTTCCTACCCATAGAAATCTTTTTGATCAATTTTCTAATCCTGTAGTACCATTACCTTTTATAGCAGCCACATAAATTTTCCTATAATGCTTGCATATACACTCTGAACACCACTTTCATAGTGATCTTATCAAAATGCTTCTAACAAGCCGTCTTAGGTTCCATGACTTTTCTTTTCTTTGAAGTGTCAAAATTAAATTTAACTTCAAAAGTGTCATTTGGAGATGAAGTATTAGTTAAACTTTCATTTAAAGCCCCACTTCACTCATCCTACTTCCAATTTCTTCCATATGCAAAAATAGAAACAAACAAGAAGATTTAAAATAATAAGATGGCACTGGAATAACTATGAAAGCTAACAAAGAAAATAGTCAATACAATAGGAAGAGTGAAGACTAATACCAACCACTATGAGTTTGCAACGAGATAAACATGAGTGTGAAGTGTAAGATGATGGTTGACTGGGTGATCATAATTAAGACGAGAGTACCAGACAACGATGGTAAGAGAACATGAGTACAAGAGGACCACAATAATCTATTGTTGACTGTCGACTCCATGATAATCGACAAGAGATGGAGTGATGGACTAGTCGATGACTGACGAGAGAATGGAGTCTAAGAGTCAGAGAGAGTAGAGTCACTTGATGCTGTGTCACTATGTGTCAATATGTTGTCATCCATCGCGTCGAGGGAATAAGGATATTTGGGTTGCTGAATAAAAGATTTGAGATTTCAATCTTGGAATTAGGAATTAAGAATTAGAATTTTATTGTTTGGTTATTTGATATTGAGAATTGAAAAATTGGGCTATGAGTATTTGAATTTGGTTTGAGCCGTATGCTTTATCATTATATTGTATTGGACATTTGACAAAATGGACTAGAATTATTGGTATAAATTATAATGGTATTGAATAAATTTGATATTTCAGTTGACCAAAATTAAATATTTAAAATTAAAAACCAAATTGAATTATCAAATTTTTAAAATTTCAAATCAAAATTAATTGAAATAATCAAAAAACTGAAACTGAAATTAAAAAAGAATTAGTTAGGTCAATTTTTTCGGTTTGAATCAAATTATGCTCAGCCCCACTCTATACGATCTTAAACATACATCTATATAAATTTTCATACTTTTGACATGCATTTATTTGATTATTTATTTTGTTGTGCGACAATGCATTACTATTAAATTTTCGTAAATATTACAGGCATATATATGCGCGTGTCAAAATACACAAAGTTATATCACTTGAGTTTTTTTTCTATACTTGACATATTAATTTGTTGTATATATGTAATGCCCCTTAATTTCTTTCTACCTGATCAGGATAAGTGTGTGTAGAGGATTGCTAAGGAAAAGTCCGAGAAAACTGTCGAAGTAGTCTACGAGAGACTTTATAACTCGTAGTGGGTTTTATGAGTGTAACAACAGTAAAATTACTGAAACGCTCCTAAAATGTAATTATGCATACAATACTTCTTCCAAATCACCAATGGAAAAGCCGAGACCGAATTTGTAATCAGTGTGAAAAATCATGAGAATATGGTCTTGACCCGATTTAAGAGAAACGGGGTCAAAAAATAATAATTTTTGCTGATTAATGGTGAAAAAATATTGATCAGCGCCCTGGTGCGACATGGAGGGGGCGTGTACTAACACTTAAAGTTTTTTTTAATTTTTGATAGGAAATGGAATTTTCCAAAAATTCATGAAATACACTGGTCCGCACCCTTGGCGCGTCGCAAACCAGCGTACCAATTTTAGACATTTTATATTAAATTTTGAGAAGGTTAATTTGGTCATTTCCAACCCATTTTTAAGTCCCAAAATATATTTTTAAGCCTAAATTCGTATGAAAAGGTTTCAAAACCTACATTCTTCTAAGTCTAAGCATGTATTCTGAGAGGAGAAGAAGAGATAGCTTGAAGGTTTCCAAGTTCAAGGTCAGGATTTCCTTGAAGATGTGTACAATCTTCGTTCCAAGTATGTAAAGGCTACCCAGAACATGAAATTGTTCTTCCATGTGGCCCAATATATGTAGTAGGTTAACAACTGACAGTTTCAGGGGCTTGAGTAGTGATTTCTTGAAGAATTTCTTGAACATTATCTTTAATTTCTATATATTATCTCAAATTGATGATCCTCATACTCTTATCACTATTTATATGCATTATTGTGTGATTTTTTTTACCTAATATTGCATGATTCCCCTTGTTTAATACTTCAAGAATAAGCTTAGGGGTAATGTCTAGGGCCTTGATTTTCTGAATGTGTTTATTGTTGGAGTATGAGTCCTGAGAAGAGTATGTTTATGACTGAAACTAATTGAATTAGTTTTGTTAGAGACTAATGAGGTTGAATCTTATTTTTGAAGGAATAATCTTACTCTTTGAGGTGATAGATGATGAGATGAGGTGAGTGTTCTTACCCGTAGTGGTGGAGTGATGGAAATACATGAGGTATTGATAGTCTTATAAGCATATTAAGTCCTGGGAGGAGTATTACACTGAAATAGGTAAGAGTGTGTCCCGGTCACACTCATTAACTACATGGCCAGCGTAGGAGAGGATTGGACCGTAAAAGTGGATGTTTTCTTTGCCCCGTAGAGGGCTAGACAAACTTTTTTTGGGATCCTCGATAGACTCATCCCATACCCCATAAGGTACTGGATGGATGTGGCAATGACATCTCTTTGTTGTATTATCACCCGCTCATATATGGTGGTTGTCGGTTATAGAAAATCCTAGATAGGTTTCATGATCATAGTATTCTAATGTTGATGTGATAGTATGATGTCTTTATGGATAGTGATGGGATAGAACACGTGTCATACACTGATTCGAGGACGAGTTATTGTCATTTTTTTAATGTCTATTTTAGCCCATTTTACATATAGTATATTCCACGTACTAATGCTTTTTGATTCTACATTATTTTATGATGCAGATTCTATAGACAAGAGACTTCAACAGGCGAACCGTTGAGGTCTAGAGATAAGTGATCCAGACATGGTAAGTCCTCCATTGCTTTTGGGGGACATATTTATCTTTCATTTATTTCAGGTTATTTCATTTACTGTGGTAGTCATGGCCTGTCATGGTACTTTTTTAGAGGTTAGCTATAGAGGCTTTATAGACATGGATAGTTGACAGTTGATGTTGGGATTGTTTCCCCATTTTCTTATTGTTATTAAAATACTCTTTTATTTCATATTCTTTATGATGGATTGAGTTGATAGCCACTGATAGTTAGTTATTTCTTTATTGTCTTCCTCTATTGAATGGATTGAACAAATGCAATGAGATTAGGTAGCTCGCTTAGGGATTAACTATAGGCTTCGAGTTCCAGTTACGCCTAGGGTACCCTCCCGAGGCATGACAATGAGTCATAGAGAGGGGTTCCATAGAAAATTTAGTGATTTAAGTTTCAAGTCCTTTCAGGTTATAAGCGAAGTTTACAACTCATAAGACCAATTATGACTCGTAGAAGAGGGTTTCGTGATAGATTTCAATGAAGATCAATTTCTAATGATATTATTCATGAGGAGAGATTACAACTCATAAAAGGAAATATGAATCATAATGTGGGGTTTCTTATCAATTTCCAGAGACTCAGGATTTTCAGGCCTTCCTCCATTAGAGGCAGTGTACTACTCGTAGAGCGGTTTATGAGTCATAAGCAACGTTTCGTAGACCCTGCCATAGTTTTTACTGAGGAGCATTTCTATAATTTCTGACTCTTCTAAATTAAAATCCTAGACATTTCTGACTTGAATAAAGTCCTAAAATAAACCCTAGGGGCATTCATTCCCCATTCTTCACACTTTAGTTTTCTTGAAGAGCAAGAGGAGAGGAGGAAGAGCTAGGGTTTTCTTCACTCAAGAGCAAGGATTGAGTTAAAGATTGATTTCCCTTCATTATCAGGTATGTAAGGCTAACCAAAGTGTGAAATCTCTTCCTTTACATGCCCTTTCATCGTCTTATTGAGTCAAGATTTTGGGAAAAGAGTTGAGATTATGAAAAATTTTACTATATCCTTGCATTCATCATGATGGACCTATTTTACTACATGAGGGAATTGATAAATTGCATGAACATTGACATGGGATTTAATATGTATTACATACTTGATGGCATGAACTCTGAATCACATGATTTTATGAAATTCTATTCATATCATTGAATATTTGAGTTGATGTAAATTGAGCATTTAAAGTTGAGTAATTTGAGCAAGATTGAGTATGAAGAGCATGTTGTATTGAGTCATATATATTGTTACACATGAATATGTTGCTTGCATTACATGAGTAAATTGAGTGAGTCTAAATGTCCGTTTGAGTCTGAGTTAGACTTGATGACTTAGATTGATTGAATGAGTTAATGAATGACTGAGACAAGCTGAGATGAGGTAATCTAAAGGGGTTGAGTTTTATTTGATTGATGAGTTGATTGAGGAGCATATTTTAGTTTTTGAAGGAGTATTGAGCACTGAGAAGGGAGCGAGTACACTTCTACTTTAACCTATAGAAATACATTGCCAGCGTAGGATAGTCATTACAGCTAGCCTAGCAACAATAGTCCTGTAAGTGGACATTCACCCTAAATCCAAGAGAGAGTTGATCACTCTTTTTCATGGCAAGTTAAGGGCGGGCGTGGCAACGATGTTGAATTTTTGTGCATCACCTAATTAAAGGTAGTAGGATGAGGATGTCAGTTAAGAGAAACTCCTAAGTAACATTGATTTGAGTATGAGATTTTAAACTTAGTTTATTTTTACTGAGCCTATTTTAAAAGCATGATTTTAATATAAAACATGCATATAGAGTCGACATTAGTTGTTGAGTCGAGTTGAGCGAGTCGAGCTTTATTTTCTTGAGCTATTTTACATATTAGTATATTCAATGTATTGACGTCCATTTTGGCCTGCATCATTTTATGATGCAAATACAGGTGATAGAGGACTTTAGACCACACACCATTAAAGTCTAGTTCAGTACACTTCAAAGTTGGTGAGCACTCCTTGCTTTTTGGAGGAGCCCTCTTACTTTCTCATCGATGAGTACTTTACTTTCCTTGATTTGAGGTGTCCATGGCCTATCATGGTACCATTCTAGATTGATGAGTAGAGGCTATGTAGATAGATGAGTAGAGTATTTCGAGGAGTCTTTTGTATCTAAACTATTTTCATTAAAATTATGATACAGTGGAGTTATATTTTCTTCTATGATGTCTAATTACCTGAGTTTATTCTTCTATTATCGAGATAATATAACGATAAGGCCATGCGATTCTCTTAGGGAATCAACAACGGTTCTTCAAGTGCCAGCGACGCCAAGGGTACCCACCCAGAGCATGACAAACTTTGTATAAGAGCACAGAGTTTAAGAGTCCTAGAGAGTCTATAAAGTCGTGTCTAGTAGAGTCATGTTTAAGAGTGTATTGCACACCACACTTTATATACATGATGTTATAGGATATTAGGAACTATTACCCTTTTTTGTGATCTCAGTTTGTCCAATAGAGTTGAAAACTCCACAAAATTGTGCATTATCCAATCGCAGATCCTTCCTCTGGATGCACCGTAACCTAGAGGAATGCTTTAGCTAGAATTGCTAAGAACCCTACTTTAGAGGTTCCTCCTCAAATGGAAACGATGGGCCGAGGTCGACCGCCCAGCACTACTACTGTTCCTATGATGCCTACTGCTCCAACTGCTTCTACCACATAGGCTGACTATAGAGGAGCTATTGCTATGCTCACCCAGTTGGTAGCTGCCCAAAGTGGGAATTAGGGTTCACAAACACATAGTTCTAGCTCTTACAAGCCAACAGATGCCTCCAGACTAAGAGACTTTCTATGGATGAACCCACCTGCCTACACTAGGTCTAAGGTTGAAGAGGACCCTCAGAACTTCATTGATGAGATATGGAAAGAACTAAAGACTATGCATGCGACTGAGAGTGAGGGAGTTAAGCTTGCGACCTACCAGCTCATCGTTGTGGCCAATGTTTGTTACAACCAGTGAGAAGAGATTCAAGGTGATGATGTTGAGCCCACTACTTAAGATGAGTTCGACATGCTTTCCTCCATCATTTCTTTCCTCAAGAGTTGAGAGAGGCAGAGGTCAAAGAGTTTGTGAATCTGAAGCAAAAGGTGAATATTGTGAAAGATTATAGCTTGAAATTCATCTAGCTATCAGGTATGCCACTGAGATTATTCCGGATATACAGGCAAGAATAAGGAAATATGTATCTAGTTTGGGCAGGTAGGTAAAGAGAAAGAGCAAGGTGGCATTGTTGATTCCAAGTATGGACATCTCCAGAATGATGGTCTAGGCCCAATAGACTGAGGAGGATAAAAAGAATGACAGAGAAGATCATTTTAGAAAGAAGACCAAATCAGTAGGGCCTGAGCCTAGTCAGAGCAAGTAGAGTAAGGGAGATACGTCCTACTTCTAGAAGAGGTCTTCTAGCTATGCACCATTTTCAGCAAGTGCACTAGCCTCAAGCCACAAATATGATCAGAGGTCCTAAGGTTAGTCAAGCATTAGACCACAAGGTGCTCAGTCTCAATCAAGTACAAATCTTGGCTCTAAAAGGAAGCCACCTTGTGGGAAATGTGTCAAGATGCATTTGGGAGAGTGTCGAGATGAGGAAATACTTGCTACAAGTGTGGGCAACTAGGTCACTTTCAGAGGAAATATCCGGTATGGGGTAATAAGGCCCAGATTTCTACCACAACACCACTAGTGAAGGGTAATCAACGAGGTGTTACACTAGGGTTAGGCGGTGGGACAAACTATCTATATGTGATAGGAAACTGATAGGATCAGGAGGTTGCACCAAATGTTGTGATGGGTGTGCTTCGAGTCTTTACCTTTCCTTGTTATGCTTTACTTGATTCAAGTGCAACTTGTTCTTTTGTGATGCCATATGTGGCAAGTAGATTTGAGATTCCTCCTGAGTGTTTACTTGAGCTATTTTCTATTTTAACTCATGTTGGAGTTCATTCAAGCTGAAAGAATCTATAGAGATTGTGTGATATCCATCTATCATAGGGATACTATTGTTGATATAACTGAGTTGGAGATGGTTGATTTTAATGTGATCCTTGGTATAGATTGTCTTCACGTCTGCTATGACTCTGTTGATTGCCAAACTCGGACTATCAAATTCTAGTATCCACATGAGCCTGTTATTGAGTGGAGAGGAGATTTTATTGAACCTAAGGGTAAGTTTATTTCTTACCTCAAAGCCCAAAAATTGATCTCTAAGGGATATATTTATCACCTCATGCGAGTTAAGTCTAATGATATTGAGCCCCCTTCTCAAGAGTCTGTTTTGATAATGAGCGAGTTTCCTGATGTGTTTCCTGAGGATTTACCTGGAGTCCCTCCTAATAGACAAGATTAACATCCTACACCATATTGAATGGTCCCTGCGGACTTAAAAGAGTTAAAAGATCAGTTGAGGGATTTGTTAGAGAAAGGATTTATAACATCGAGTGTCTCTCCATGGGGTGCTCCAGTCTTGTTCGTGCAAAATAAGAGTAGTTCTTTGAGGATGTGTATTGACTACCACCAATTGAATAAGGTGACCATCAAGAATAAGTATCCCCTTCTGAGGATTGATGATTTGTTTGACTAACTTCAGGGTGCTACTGGTTTCCCAATGATAGGCCTATCATCATTTGAAAGTTAGAGATTATGATTTTTCAATGATGGCTTTTCGAACTCGATATGGTCACTTTGAGTTTTTGGTAATGTCTTTTTAGGTTTAAAAATTCCCCCACAACCTTTATGGATTTAATGAACAGAGTATTCAGACAGTATCTCAAAATCATTGATGATATCTTGGTGTATTCCAGAGATAAGGAGGAGGATACCAATCACCTTAAGGTCACTTTGTAGACGGTCTGAGATAATGAGTCATATGCAAAGTTTTCCATGTATGAATTTCATCTCAAATCTATGGTTTTCTTAGTTCATATGATTTTTGGAGATGGAATTCAAGTGGTTACTCAAAAGATTGAGGCGTTTAAGTACTAGCCGAGACCAACCTCACCGATAGAGATATAGAGTTTTCTAGGATTAGCTAGCTATTATTGGAGGTTTTGTTGAAGGGTTCACTTCCCTATCAATAACATTAACCAAATTGACTGAGAAGAAGATTAAGTTCCAATGGTCCGATGAGTATGAGAAAAGTTTTCAAGAGTTGAAGACGAGATTAACCAACTACCGCACCTGTGTTGACCTTACTTAATGGAACAAATGGGTTTGTGATTTGTTCTGACGCTTCGAGAGTGAGGTTGGGATGTTTATTGATGCAGAAGCAAAGTTTGTTGCCTATGCTTCTAGACAACTTAAGGTACATGAGAAGAACTATCCCACTCTTGACTTGGATTTGGTAGTTGTGTTGTTTGCTCTCAAGCTATGGTGCCACTACTTGTATGGAGCACATATTGATGTCTTCATAGACCACCAGATCCTGCAATACTTCTTCACCCAGAAAGAACTTAATTTGAGGCAGAGGAGATGGCTCAAGTACTACTATATGAGCATCTTTTACCATCCAGGTAATCTAACATGGTTGTTGATGATTTTAGCAGGTTGTCCATGGGTAGCACTGCCCATATGGAGAAGGAGAAGAGAGAAGTATCCAAGGAGGTCCATAGACTAGCACGATTGGGAGTCAAATTAGATGGATTGGGCAAAGGAGGAGTTCTTGTATATGATGGGTTTGCCTTATCTCTAGTGGTGGAGATAAAGGAGAAACAAGATCAAGATCCCATTTTACTACAGTTGAAGGAGGATGTACATAAGCAGAAGGTGATGACTTTTGCTAAAAGGGGAGATGGAGTATTGAGGTACTAAGGTAGACTATGTGTTCCCAATATTGATGGTGTTAAATAGAGGATCATGGCAGAGGCCCATAGCTTTAGATATTCTATTCACCCAAGGTCTACTAAAATGTACCATGACTTGAGGGAAGTCTACTGGTGGTGCAGAATAAAGAGAGATATTGCTGAGGTTGTCTCCAAATGCCCAAATTGTCAACAAGTTAAAGTTAAGCACCAAAGGCCATGTAGAGTGGCTTAGAATTTTGAGACCCCTGAGGGGAAATAGGAGATGGTAAACATGGACTTCATCACTGATTTCCCGAGGTCCCATAGACAGCATGATTCGATGTAAGTGATAGTTTACAGGATGTCTAAGTTAGCTCACTTCCTGGCAGTCAAGAAAACTAGTATTATAGAGGATTATGCCCAGTTATACATAAGGGAGATTTGTTAAATTTCATGGAGTCTTTTTATCCATCATCTCAAATAGAGAAGCTCAATTAACTGCCAAATTTTAGAGGTCTTTTTACAAGGGTTTGGGTACGAAGGTGCTCCTTAGCATTATTTTTCACCCTCAGACAGATGGCCAGGCAGAGTGCATTATTTACACATTGGAGGATATGTTGAGAGCCTATGCCATTGACTTTAAAGGTGATTGGGATGACCACTTTACTTTGATTGAATTTTCCTACAACAACAGTTTTCATTCGCATATTCAGATAGGCCCATATGAGGCACTCTATGGGAGGAGGTGCAGGTCACCAGTTGGAAGATTTAAGGTAGGTGAAGCAAAGTTGACTGGGCAAGACTTGGTTTATCAAGCTACAGAGAATGTGAAGATCATGCGAGAAAGATTGAGGACAACCCATAGTTGACAAAAATCCAACACAGATGTCAGAAGGAGAGACATAGAGTTTGAGGTCAATGATTGGGTGTTCTTGAAAGAATCACCCATGAAGGATGTAATGTAATTTGCAAAGAAAGGGAAATTGAGTCTGAGGTACATTGATCCTTATCAGATTGTAAAGAGAGTAGACAATGTGGCATATGAGTTAGAGCTACCATCAGAGTTAGGGGCTATCTACCTAGTTTTCCACATTTCCATGCTTAAAAAGTGATTGGGAGATCCACATTGGTTGTGCCTGTTGAGAGTACTAGAGTGAGAGACAACCTGAGTTATTAGGAGATCCCTATCCAGATCCTTGATCGTCAAGTACACAAGTTGAGGAACAAAGAGATTGTATCTATCAAGGTATTATGGAGGAACCAGCTTGTAGAAAAAGCTACTTGGGAGGCAAAGGAGAACATGAAGGGCAAATATCCTCATTTGTTCCTTCCCACTGATGATGAGAGAGTTGATGTTAAGTATTTCCCTCCAAATTCCTAAATTTCCATTCCTTATATCCTTTTCATTACCTATATGATAGATGATAGAGTTCTAGAGTCCGAGTGAGGATTGATGTGATTTGTTGATTATTTGATTATTTTACTTGCTAAACTTCTTGATTGATTGATTGGATGAGTTTGTTGAGAGCTTCATTGATTGTTAGAGTCCTTAGGAAAATTTATGCCTTGACCAGAACCCTCTCTCTCTCTTTATTAGAGGATGAATGATCCCAAGGAGGAGCTAATGTAATACCCCTTAATTTCTTTCTACCTGATTTGGATAAGTGTCTACAGAGGATTGCTGAGGAAAAATCTGAGAAAACTGCAAAAGCAGTCTATGAGAGTCTCTATGACTTGAAGAGGGGTTTATAAGTCATAAAGAGGAGTTCCGTAGCAAATTCCAGTGATTTAAGTTTTAGGTCCCTTCAGGTTATAACAAAAGTTTACGACTCATAAGACCAATTATGACTCATAGAAGAGGGTTTCATCACAGATTCAAGTGAAGATCAGTTTGTAATCATATTTTTTATGAGGGGACATTACAACTCATAAAAAGAAATATGGCTCATAATGTGGGGTTACGTATCAATTTCCAGAGACTCTAGATTTTTAGACCTTTATCCACGAGAAGCAGTTTATGACTCATAGAGAGGTCTATGAGTCATAAATAGGGCTTCATAGACCCTACCTGTAGTTTTTATTGAGGGGTATTTCTATCCTTTCTGACTCTTTTTTTAATTAAAACTCTAGGCATGTTGGACTTGAATAAAATCCTAAAATAAACCGTAGGGGCATTCATTCACCATTCTTTACACTTTAGTTTTCTTAAAGAGCAAGAGGAGAGGAGGAAGAGCTACGGTTTTCACTCAAGAGAAAGGATTGAGTTGAAGATTGATTTTCCTTCATTTTTAGGTATGTAATGCTTACCAAAGTGTGAAGTCTCTTCCTTAATAGGCCCCTTCATCATCTTCTTGAGTCAAGATTTTGGGAAAAGAGTTGAGATTATGAGAAATTTTACTATATCCTTGCATTCATCTTGTTGGACCTATTTTACTACATGAGTTATTGGCTAAATTGCGTGAACATTAGCATGGATTTAATATTTATTTCATACTTGATGGCATGAACCCTAAATCACATGATTTTAAGAAATTCTATTCATATTATTGAATATTTGAGTTGATGTAAATTGAGCATTTAAAGTTGAGTAATTTGAGCATGACTGAGTATGAAGGACATGTTACATTGAGTCGTATGTATTGTTACACATGAATATCTTGCGTGCATTACATAATGAGTAAATTGAGGGAGTCTAAATGATCGTTTGAGTCGATGTTAAAATTGTTCACTTGCATTGATTGAATGAGTTGATGAATGACTGAGATGAGATAAGATGAGATACCCCAAAGGGGTTGAGTTTTGAGTTGATTGAGGATTCGAGCATATTTTATTGTTGGGAGGTCTTGTGCCTTAAAATCAATTTTCGATGATTCTAGTTTAACCCATAAAGCTACATTACCAGCGTAGGATAATCGTTATAGCTACCTTGGCAGCTCTAGTCCCGCGAATGGACATTCATTCCGGATCCAAGAGAGAGTTGATTGTCCTTTTTCATGGCAAGTTAAGGATGGGTGAGGCAACGATGCTGATTCCTTGTGCATCACCTAATTAAAGGTTGTGAGATATGGATGTCAGTTTAGAGAAATTCTCGAGTAACATTGATTTATGCATGAAATTTTAAATTGAGTCTATTTTACTAAGCCTATTTTAAAAGCATAATTTTACTATAAAACTTGCATATCGAGTCAAGCATGAGTTGTTGAGTCAAATTGAGCAAGTCGAGCTTTATTTTCTTGAGCTATTTTATGTACCAGTATATTCCATGTACTGACGTCCATTTGGGCCTGCATCATTTTATGATGCAGATACAGGTGATAGAGGACTTCAGGTCGCGCACCATTAAAGTTTAGTTCAGTACACTTTAAAGTTGGTGAGGCCTCCTTGTTTTTCGGAGGAGCCCTCTTATTTTCTTATCATCTAATAAGATACTTTTTTTCCTTGATTTGAGGTATCCATGGCCTGTCATGGCACCATTCTATATTAATGAGTAGAGGCTTTATAGACAGTTGAGTAGAGGATTTTGATGAGTCTTTTGTATCTAAACTATTTTCATTAAAATAATAATACAGTGGAGTTATATTTTCTTACGTGATGTCTATTTACCTGAGTTTATTCTTTCTTTGTCAAGATGATGTGATGACGAAGCCAGATGGTTCTACTAGGAAATCAGCAATGGTCTTTCAAGTGCTGGACACGCCAAAGGTATCCACTCGGGGCGTGACAATATACCATATTATTTCATATTCATCGATTCCTCTTTGCAAATGTTATTTGTTTTATTTATTCTATAAATTCCTACACTTTAACATAT
>JAOTQJ010142214.1:5307-21507 GCA_025642045.1 Solanum sejunctum
TCATATCATATTGCAACTTGGTGTTACCATATATCTGTTAGTGAGAATGATCCACAAGAGGAAGAAGATGCTGCAGATGCCCCATCAGAACTGGAAGAAGGAGTGAAAGCCATAATAGATCCTTTAAAGGAAGTTAACCTTGGCATCGATGAAGACCCAAGGCCAACTTACTTGAGCGCCTTTCTAGAAGCTGATGAAGAAAACACTTATATGGATCTACTCAAAGAGTATAAGGATGCCTTTGCTTGGAATTACAAGGAAATGCCTGGCTTAAATCCTAAAATAGCGGTCCACCAATTGGTAGTCAAGAATGGTGATCCTCCTTTGAAGCAGGGCCAAAGATGTTTTAGGCTAGAGTTGGTCCCATTGATCGAAAATGCAATCAACAAACTCATTGAGGCAGGCTTCATTCGTGAAGTTAAATACCCCATGTGGATTTCAAGTATTGTTCCTGTGAGCAAGAAGAATGGCCAAATTCTAGTTTGTGTTAACTTCAGAGATCTCAACAATGCATGCCCTAAAAATGAATTCCCACTGCCCATTCCAGAGCTAATGATTGATGCTACAACCGATTATAAGGCAATATCATTCATGGACAGTTTTTCTAGCTATAACCAAATCTGCATGTCAACAAAGGATGAAGAAATCACTGTATTTCACACCCGTAAAGGTATCTATTGCTACAAAGTGATGCCTTTTGGTCTGAAAAATGATCGTACTACATATCAAAGGGTTATGCAAAATATATTTGATGACTTACTCCACAAAAATATTAAATGTTATGTTGATGACTTGGTAGTAAAATCAAGAAAGAGGGGCAACCATTTGAAAGACTTACGAATGGTGTTTGAATTGCTCCGAAGATATCAGCTAAGGATGAACACATTGAAATGTACCTTTGGGGTTACTTTTGGCAAATTTTTTGGCTTTATTGTGTGACATCAAGGGATCGAAATTGATCAAGCTAAAGTTGATGCCATCCTAAAAATGCCCCAGCCTCGAGACATTCATGAGTTAAAAAGCCTTTAAGGAAAGTTAGCTTACCTGAGGAGGTTTATCTCAAATCTAGCTGGAAGATGTCAATCATTCAGTCATCTTATGAAGAAGGGTGTTTCTTTTAAGTGGGACCAAACATGTAGCTGTCACGACCCAAGCCTAGGGCCTAGACATGACACAACAAATGGGAATCCAAAAGGACCCCAAACAAGCCTCTTAGCATATCATTTACACATATTTCATCGCAGAAGCAATTAAAAGCAATAAGAGAATAGAAATAAGGATAAAGGTACTAAGGGAAATCTTCAATAGTGTAGGTCATCAAAAGAGTCAAAGCTCAAGTATAATTACATAACTTGTTCAACAACACCTCT
This sequence comes from Solanum sejunctum, assembly GCA_025642045.1. Lineage (NCBI taxonomy): Eukaryota > Viridiplantae > Streptophyta > Magnoliopsida > Solanales > Solanaceae > Solanum > Solanum sejunctum. Next base: position 6,678 of record JAOTQJ010142214.1, read on the forward strand.
AATATAGATTGGGCGGGGGCCAAAACACTTTTCGGGCTCACCCTTTTAGTATCAAAGTTCAACATAAGAGATAACAAAAACAAGAGAGAAAAGCTAGTGTTCCCGAACTTGAGGACTCACCAATAGCGATTCTTCAAGATATGACAACTAGCCACGAGGAAGATGATTGTGAGGGGCTCCGATTCCTACATGGTAACATCATGTAGGCATAGAGTATGCGTTAGTACATTTGAATGTACCAAGCATATAGGATGCATAATAATAAGGAAGGGATAATATATTAGCAAAATGGCATGCATGATCAATGCTTGAAGTAAAACATGTTTCTATAGAACATAATACATATGTAGGAAGAGACCATCATCATAGACCAAGCAAACTAGTACTTGGAATCCAAGGTCTACCACCCTCTTGGAAGGCGATTGAGGTATCTACCCCTCAATTGGTAGATGGGCATAACACCCCCTCATTATAGTGGTCAAGGTATATATCCCTCAACATGGTAGATGGGCATAACACCCCCAATCATAGTGGTCAAGGTATATACCCCTTAACTAGTAGATGGACATAGCACCCTCCATCATATTGGAAAAGGTATATACCTTTTAATTGGTGGATGAACATAGCACCCTCCATCATAGTGGTTGAGGCATAACATCCCCTCAACAAGGTGTGGTCAACTTGAAGCACTATAGATACTTTTCATGAAATCAACATAGACATACATTCCTTTCGTCATTATAAAGTCAGTTAACTCATAGGCCATACATTAGATCATCACTAACTCAAAAATCAATAATCGGACTTTTATTAAACACTTGGCCGATGTGTAATGCTAGTTCAACATCATGCAATTCAAGAGTCAAATCATGTGAGAAAACTTGAAGTAAATCAACCCACTAACACTTGGTAACACCTTCATGCAAGATACACTGAAACCCCTCATTAAATCTCATCATAGACCATAGATTCATAGCTCAAAACATGCTTAAATAGTAAATATTTTGTGAAATCCCAACATAGTTTATAGACAAATTCACAATAAGAAGTATCTATAGATAAGTCAACTTGAAAACATGTGATTTGTATAAAAAGGAAGGTTGGGCACCATGGGTGGAAGGACTCTATGGTTGAAATGCACATACCTCAACTTTGGAGATTTCCTTGATGAATATTTGATCGAGAACTTGAAGCTTGAGTGGAATTTATTGAGATTCGGATGAGTCTGGGACACTTGAAATGGGTGTAATTTGACTAAGTGTTTGAGAGGGTTTTGGGATGTCTTGAATGATTTGGGGTTGAAAAATGACTAAGTATAGGCCGTTTTACGCATAGGAAGACTTAGGCCCAAGACCCCAAAGTCTTAGGCTGAAACTGAAAAACTGGAAACAAAATAAACTGCTCCGTGACGACTCTGCATCGCGAATCCAACATGGATTGCCACAATTCTGCGCAAACTTGGAAAAATTAAATTTTGCTACGATTGCTCTAAAATTGAGGTTAGACCCATCTCCCACTCAATTTTTCCCCTGATCAAGAATATGAAGTCGGATTTTCAATATGATGCATAGATTTTGAGATATATAGAAATATGATTATGGACATTTGTGAGGCACATTTTTGGACACTTTTTGGGGCATTTCAGTATCTCCCCTTGGGAACATTCTTCCCCGAATGTCAAGTGTCAACAATCACCGTAAACTTGCCAACATAAATATGAATGCATTCAAAAGACATAAGGGTTGATACGTAAGACTTGAAATCACATAGGGGATTCAAAATTAGTACCTTAGGCGTGAGTAGAATGGAAGAGATAAGGATATCGCTTTTCCATGCCTGCCTTGGCTTCCCATGTGTCACTTTCAACTTGTTGATTTCTCTAAAGAACCTTGACGGAAGCAACATCCTTGTTTCTCAATCTCTTCACTTGTCTATCTAAAATTTCTACCAGAACCTCTTTATAAGTCAAATTATCTTCAACAACACCCACAACATCAAGAGGAACAATAGCACTTAGGTCACCTACACATTTCCTCAATGTAGACATATGGAAGATCGGATGAACCATATTCATATAATTGGAAAATTCCAACTCATAGGCCACCTTACCAATCCTCCTCAACACTCTATAAGGACCCACAAATCTTGGGCTCAATTTACCCTTCTTACCAAAATGAACCATACCCTTCATGGTCGAGACCTTCAAATAGATCCAATCACCAATTTTAAATTCAAGCTCCCTTCTCCTTACATCGACATAGGACTTGTGTCGACATTAGGCTATTTTCAAACTTTTCCTTATCAACTTCACCCTCTCCATGGCCACCATAACCAAATCCGGACCCAACAAAGCCATCTTCCCCACCTCAAACCATCCAACCAGGACCTCGAATGCCTACCATAGAGAGCCTCAAAATGAGCCATACAATTTCTTAAATGATAGCTATTGTTGTAAGCAAACTCAGTGAGTGGAAGATGATCATCCCAACTACCCTTAAACTCTAAAACACAAGCTCTAAGCATGTCCTCAAGAGTTTGGATAGTTCTTTTGTCTTGGCCATCCGTTTGAGGGTGAAAGATAGTACTAAGCTTAACCTTGGTACCAAGACCTCTTTGGAAAGACCTCCAAAAGTGAGAAGTGAATTGAGCACCATGATCCGATATGATAGACTAAAGGCACCCCATGCAATCTAACCAATTCATGAATGTACAGTCTACCATAATCTTCAGCACCACAAGTAGTCTTAACCGGTAGGAAATGAGATGACTTTGTCATTCTATCAACCACAACCCAAATGGAGTCAAAGTGCTTCCTAGTCTTAGGCAACCCATACCACAAAATGCATGTTGATTTCCTCCCACTTCCAAGTAGGAATGTCTATATCTTAAGCTGGGCCACCTGGCCTTTGATGCTCGGATTTACTTGTTTATTATGACAACCAGATACAAACTTAACAATATCTCTCTTTAAACCATCCCATCAAAACACTTCCCTCAAGTCTTTATACATCTTTGTAGAACCGGGGTGAATAGAATAGGAAGAATTATGAGCCTCATCAAGAGTCTTCTTTTTCAACTCATCCACTCTAGGAACGCACAACCTATCTTGGTACCTAAGGGCACTATCTCCCCCTTAGGAGAAAACCTCCACCTTACCATCTCTCACCAAGGCCTTTGATTCTCATAAGGCAGGGTCAAGATCTTGCTTTGCCTTCACCTCCTCAATCAATGAAGATTTAGAGCTATCAACAACCATAATACCACCATTGTCAACCTCCTCCAACATAACTCCCAATCTAGCCAATCGATGGACCTCTCTAACCACCTCTTTGCAACCATCATCAACATGTGATAGGCTACTAATAGACACCCTACTTAAAGCATCGACCACAACATTAGCCTTATCGGGGTGATAATGCCCACTCATTTCATAATCCTTAAGAAGGTCTAACAACCTTCTTTGTCTCAATTTTGAGATCTTTTTGGGTGAACACAAATTAGAGACTCTTATGATCGGTGAACACATCAACATGCACTCCATACAAGTAATAACGCCAATTTTTCCAAGTAAATACCACAACGGCCAATTCAAGATTATGGGTAGGATAATTCTTTTTGTGCACCTTAAGTTATCTAGATGCATAAGCTATCACCTTACCATTTTGCATCAAAACATAACCCAAACCAATATGTGAGGCATCACAATACATATCAAACCCTTCTAACCCTTCCGGTAGAGATAATATAGGAGCGGAGACAAGCTTATCCTTCCTAATTTTGTAACTCTTTTTACACACATCGGTCCATACAAATTTTGCCTTCTTTTGGGTCAACTTAGTCATGGGAGAAGCATTAGAAGAGAACCCATTCATAAACCTCCGATAATAACCCGCTAAGCCCAAGAAACTTCTAATGTCTGATGGAGTCAAAGGTCTAGGCCAATTTATAATTACCATCGTCTTCTAAGGATCCTCCTTAATACCAACTACGAACACCACATGACCTAGGAAGGCAACCTCTTTCAACCAAAACTTACATTTTTCATATTTGGTATATAACTTTTCTTCCCTCAAGATTTGTCACATCACCCTTAAGTGATCCATATGCTCCTCCTTACTATGGGAATAGACCAAGATATCATTAATAGATACCACCACAAATAAATCAAGGTAGGGTTTGAAGACCCTATTCATAAGATTTATGAAGATAGCCGGTGCATTGGTCAATCCAAAAGACATAACCACAAATTCATAGTGCCCATACCTAGTCGGGAAGGCCGTCTTAGGAATGTCACATTCCCTTACTTTCACTTGGTGATACTCGAACTGAAGATCAATATTAGAGAAGTAACTAGCCCCTTGAAGTTGGTCAAAAAGATCATCAATACTTGGTAGTAGAGGGTATTTATTCTTGATGGTGACTCTATTAAGTTGTCGGTAATCATTACACATTCTAAGAGAACCATCATTCTTCTTCACAAACAACACCGGTGCACCCCAAGGTGATTGGCTAGGCCTAATAAAACCCTTCTCCAACAAATCTCTCAATTGCTCTTTCAACTCCTTCAACTTTACCGAGGCCATAGGTAAGGGCTAACATAAATGGGTTGAGTATTGAAAAGGAGATCTATGCCAAAATCTATTTTCCTTTTGGGACGAACACCGAGAAACTCATTAGGAAAGACATCAAGAAACTCATTCGCCACCAGGACCGACTCTATAGGAAGGACTTTGGACTCAACATCCCTAACCCTCACAAGATGATAGAGACACCCCTTAGAAATCAACTTTTGGGCTTTAATGCAAGAAATGAATGTACCCTTGACCACCACATCATGACTCTCCCACTCAAGGACGGGTTAATTAGGCAATTGAAATTTGACCCTTCGAGTTCTACAATCAATAGAGGCATAATATGCATGCAACCAATCCATCCCATGAATGACATCAAAATCCACTATATCCAACTCAACAAAATCACAAGGCAATATTTTATAAAAAATAAAAATGGGATAATTTCAGTAGACTCTCCTAGTAATAATGGATACACCAATAGGAGTAGACACCTCATATGACTCACATAATAATTCAAGTTTAACATGGAACGTTTTGTCAACAAAAGGAGTAACAAAAGAAAGAGTGGCACCAGGGCCTGTCAATGCATACATATCAAAATCAAATACTTTAACATACCAGTGATGACATCGGGCGCCTCATCAACCCCTTGCCTCCCTTGAATAGCATAGAACCGATTGTGCCTTGGGGCACTACCTTGTTAACCTCCTCTTCCCATAGGAACTGCATTCACACCTCGGTCTTGTAGACGACCATCTCTACCCTTATGTTGTGCATGTGGACAAGCAACCACCTTATGAACCACTTTATCACACCCATAGCAAGCATTTGTATCTTTTAAAAAATGGGCCATCATGGCCTCTACCACAACTTGGGCACCTAGCATTAGGCACCACACCACCACTGTGGACCCTTGGGTTGTCATTAGCAAACCTTTTAGTAGGAGCATTGGAAGACCCTTGGCCTTGATGAAACTGGCCACCCTAGGGACTTTGAAATCTATCCTCAAAATAGGCCCTCTTGACCTCACCACTTCTCTTTTTTCTCAACTTTCCCCCCTCCAATTGTTCGGCATAAGTCATAAAGCGAGACAAGTCCATATGACCTATTAACATGGCAGCATGACATTCTTCATTTACCAAGTCGAACACATTCATCACAAACTTGTTCATCCTAGACCTTGGATCGGGCACCAATTGTGAAGCATATTTAGAAAGTTGGTTAAACTTGAGGGCATACTACTTTACACTCATGGACCCTTGCTTTAAATTCATGAACTCTATCATTGTGGCCTCCCTTAGCTCAAGAGGGAAGAAACAGTTCAGAAATGCCGCGTCAAACTCCTCCTAAACGACCACATTGTTGTTTCCTTTCTCCTCCTTCCATTGAGTGAACCATATTTTAGGCCACCCCTTTGAGTTGGTAATCCGCCACCTTCTCCGATCTAACACCCATAATAGATAGCACTTTGTACACTTTATCAATAAATTCTTGAGGGTACTCATCCACTTTAGACCCGTGAAACTCCGGTGGGTTCATCCTTATAAATTCCCTTACCCTAAATGCCAGAGTAGAAGCATGAGAGGCTTGTGCTAATATGGCAATAGCATCCCGAAACTCTTCATGAGCTAGTTGTTCTTCGGGTGTACGAGCTCTTCTTCCTCTTGGAACAGGCATGATATAGCATAGCAGAGAACATTCATTAGGGATCAACCTTAGCTTAACTTCTATAGCATGATATAGATCAAGAAAAAGCGAAACATTTTCTAAAATGCTCATAGCCTCTTACTCATAGTTGTGGTGTGCTTCACAACCATAAATAAGAGTCTAATTGACATGATGTGTTGGATGCCGAGGACTATTAAAAACCTAATGCTCTGATACCAAGTTTGTCATGATCCAATACTAGGGCCTAGATGTGCACAGTGAATAGGAACCCAAAGGGACCCTAAACAAATATCTTAGAATATTATTTACATATTCTTAGTCGCGAAAGCAATTAAACATCAATAAGAGAATAGAAATAAGGATAAAGGGAATAAGGAAAATCTTCAATAGTATGTAGATCATCTAAAGAGTCAAAGCTCAAGAATAATTACATAAATTATCTAACAACACCTCTAGTATAGATAGGGCGGGGTCAAGCCACATTTTGGGCTCACCCTTTTAGTATCAAAGTTCAACATAAGAGTTAACAAAAGAAAGAGAGCAAAACTAGTATCCCCGAACTTGAGGACTCACCAATAACTATTCTCCAAGATATCACAACTAGCCATGAGCAGGATTATCAGCAGGGGCTCCACTTCCTACATGGTAACATCACGTAGGCATAAAGTATGCATTAGTACATTTGAATGTACTGAGTATGTAGGATGCAATGCAACAAGGGATAGACAACATAATCAAAATGTATAATTATTAGCAAGAGATAGTATATTAGCAACATGGCATCCATGATCAATGCTTGAAGTAAAAACATGCTTATACAGAACATAATACATGTGTAGGAAGAGACCATCATCATGGACCAAGAAAACTAATACTTGGAATCCAAGTCCTACCACCCCCTTGGAATGCGATTGAGGTATCTACCCGTCAATTGGTAGATAGGCATAGCACCCCCATCATAGTGGTCAAGTATATATCCCTTAACATGGTAGACAGACATAACATTCTCTATCATAGTGGTGAAGGTATATTACCTCTTAATTAGTAGATGGACATAGCATCTTACATAATAGTGGTTAAGGTATATGCCCCTTAACTGGTAGATGGACATAGCACCTCCATCATAGTGGTTGAAGCATAACACCCCCTAAACAAGGTGTGGTCAACTTGCAACACTGTAGATACTTTTCATGAAATCAACATATACATACATTGCTTTCATCATTATAAAGTCACATAACTCCTAGGCTATACATTAGATCATCAATAACTCAAAAATTCATATTCAGACATTTTATCAAACACTCGGCGGGTGTGTAATACTAGTTCAAAATCATGCAATTTAAGAATGACATTATGTGAGAAAACTTAAAGAAATCAACCCACCAACACTTGGTAACACCTTCATGCAACATACGTTGAAACCCCTCATTAAATCTCATCATGGACCATAGATTCATAGCTCAAAACATGCTTAAATAGTCAATATTTTGTGAAACTCCAATATAGTTCATAGTCAAATTCATAATAAGAAGTACCCATAGATAAATTAACTTGAAAACATGTCATTTGTATAAAAAGGAAGGTTGGGGACCATGGGTGAAAAGACCTAATGGTTGAAACCCACATATCTTAACTTTGGAGATTTCCTTCATAAAGATTTGAATGAGAACTTGAAGCATCAGTGAAATTTGTTGAGATCCGAAATGAGTTTGGGACACTTGAAATGGGTGAAATACTTGGCTAAGTGTTTGAGAGGGTTTAGGGGAATGTCTTGAATGATATGGGGTTAAAAAATGACTTAGTATAAATCTTTTTATGCATAGGAAGACTTAGGCCCAAGACCCCAAAGCCTTAGGCCAAAACTAAAAAACTAGCAACAAAATATACTGATCCGCAATGGCTCCACGTCGTGAAGCCAATGCGGGCTGCCACTGTTTTCCGTAAACTTGGGAAAATCAAATTTTCCTATGGTTGATCTAAAAATGTTTTAAAAATATTTTAGACCCATTCCCACTCAATTGTTTTCCTTGAGAAATAATATGAAGTTAGATTTTCAATATCACAAACAGATTTTGGGATACATAGAAATTACTATTATGGACATTTTTGAGGCACATTTTCGGGCACTTTTTGGGGCATTTTAGTAGCAAAGCTTTTATCAAAGCATATCTGCCAAACCCTCAAATTCTTTCAGTCCATATACCTTGAGAGTCATTGATACTCTACATTGCGGCACAAGAAAGGTCTATTGAAGACCTATTAGCTCAAGAGAATAGTGAAGACAAAGAAAACTCCCTCCACTACTTGAGCAGAACGATGACGCCAAATGAGATGAATTATTCACCAATTGAAAAGTTGTGTCTAGCTCCAGTCTTCTCAATTCAAAATATGAAGCACTATTTTCAAGCTCATGTTTGTGTCATATCTAAAGCAAACCCCATCAAATTTTTCTCATCAAAACCAGTCCTCAGCGACCGACCAACTTTAATTCCAATAGTTTGAGACTATCTACTCCCTCAAAAGTTGTAAAGAGATAATTTTAGCATAATTCTTAGTATACCATACGATACCAGATGATTGGAAGCTAACTGATAAGCTCTCTGATGAAGATGCGATGGCCATTGAGATACAACCTCCTTGGAAGATATACTTTGATGAGGCTGCACATTGTGGTAGAGCTTGCACTGGAGTAGTATTTGTCACTTTGCAAGGAGAGGTTTTACCATTCTCCTTCACATTGAAACAATGTTGCTCCAATAATGTCGCAGAATATCAAGCATTGATACTTGGTCTCGAAATGGTTGTCAACATGAAATAATTACAACTGTAAGTCTTTGGTGACTCTTAGTTAGTGATCAAACAACTTTTGGGAATCTATGAGGTTAGGAAGCCTGAATTACGCCTATATCACAGTCATGCTCAAAATTTAATAGGATAGCTCGGAGATGTAACCCTCCAGCATGTGTCGAGAAAGGAGAACTATGACACCCCATAACTCTATGCTCTTATGTATCCATGTTTCAAGTCTCATTTGGTTAGTTTGGGGGTATATTAGGTTCATGGGAGGCTCCTAGTACCTAAACGAGTTCAATACTTCCCTAAGAGTTGATTTTTGGTGATGGTTCATGCAAGGGTCAACTTTAAATGATGATAACTTTTATCACAATTGGAACTACATGGCCCACAATATGTCAAATGAAAGCCCTTTGCGTTAGTTTTCCAACGCACTTTGTTTCACCTTATTTAGAGTTCGGAGTCAAAAGTTCTGGTCATTTTATTGACGATTGCTCGTGCAGAGTTGCACTAGGAGCCCACTGTACAAGTGGTAGGTCGGGTTAAGACTCGTAGGTCAGGCTCGTAGCAATTTCTAGAGACTTCAATATTGATCCTAATGGTCATGTGGAGGGTCCTAAGAGTTGTAGTTCTACCTATGGGTCGTAACAAGCTCATAACAACCGTTAGATAGGTTTTTTTGGAAGGGTTATTTTGATCCTTTTCCACCCTTTCTAAGCTCTAGATTGATGTTTTTATACTCATTCAAGGTCCCAAAACCCTAAAGTTCTTCATTTTATTGATAAAATACTCTCTCAAACCCTTATACTAATATTTCACTCCAAAGTCACGAGACCAAATCTCTTTCGGATCTTAAGTAATTCTTCCAAGCTTCAAGTGCTCACCTCTATCTTCACCAAGAAATTCTCCAAAGCTAAGGTATGTGGTGTTGAACCATTTGCTCCTTCCACCCATGGAACCTAAATCTTCTTTTCGCTAATATTACATAATTTAAAGTTGATTTTACATGTGGGCCTTGTATATTGAAAAATGTACTGCACAGTGATTTTACTTCATGAACGTATAGTTGTTTTAGAATGTTTTGAGCTCTAAATATTGTATCTAATGTTGGATATGATGAGAGGTCTTGATGTCATGTCTTGAGGGTGTTACAAGGTGTTGATTGGTGGTTTTACTATAGATTTTCTTGCATGATTTCATATCTAAATTGCATGGTCTTTTACCCCTATTGCACAATCGCCAAATGTTTGATAAAATGTCTAACTAGGGTTTCTTGAGGAATTGAAGGTCCAATATATGTCTTATAAGTTGAATAGTGTTATGGTGATTATATGATGATGAGATGATAATGGGATAGTGAGGAAACAATGGTATGGATATGATGTATAATGATAAGAGGAAATGTAGGTATATAATGACCTTGTGATAACTATATATGTGTTGAATTCATGAAAAGTATCTATAAATAACAAGTCAATCACCTTATTGAGAGGGTTCCAAGTCTTAATCACCTTGTTGAGGGGGTACTAAGCCTTAATCACCGCGTTGAGAGGGTTCCAGGTCTCGATCACCTTGTTGAGGGGGTATAAAGCCTTAACCACCTTGTTGAGAGGGTGCCAAGTCTCAATCACCTTGTTGAGGGGTTGGGTGGGTACCAAGCCTCAATCACCTTGACAAGGGGGTGTCAAGCCTTGGATGCCTTATTGAGGGGGTATCAAGCCTCAATCACCGTTCAAGGAATGGTGTGCCTTGGAGTTGGGAAGTAGTTCACTTGGTCTATTCTTCACTAATGATATCCTACATGAGTATGAGTTACTTAAGCATGTTTTGTTTATGCATTGATCATACATATCATATTGCTATATCATACCTATTGTCTATTGTTATGCATGTTGATTATGAAGCTTATCTCTTGTTGCATTGCAACCCCCATACTTAGTATATTCAAACGTACTAACGCATACTCTTGCCTACATGATATCACTATGTAGGAATCGAAGTTCCATTTGGTCATTATCCTTCTCCACATGGCTAGTGATATCCAATCAAGATTGTTGGTGAGTCCTCATGTCCGGGTGGTGGTGGTGGTGATATCTATGTTCTTTTATTATGTATCTAAGACTATCTTTCCTTTTTGGTATACTTGATTGTGAGGGTGAGCCCAGTTGCTTTTTTTGGCCCCCACTAAGTTCTATGTTACAGGTGTTGTTGGATAAAAATATGTATTATGCTTAAGCTTTGATTCACTTATGATATCCAAGATATTTAAATATAATTTTTGCTCCTTTAGTCCCAATTCCTCTTATTTATATTTCATATGTTGTCATTTCTTGCTTCTGCGGCCAAGGATGTGTGATGATATGCTATGAGGCTTGTTTGGGGTTCCTTCAGATTTTCTATTCGCCGGTCACGTGTAGACCCTAGGCTTGGATCGTAACAAAGATAGTATTAGCGCACTAGGTTGATAGATCTTCGGAGTCTAACACACCGCATCAATTAGTCTTATTAATGATTGTGTTATGCACCATAATTATGAGTAGGAGTCTATGAGATATTTTAGGGAATATTTCCCTTCTTCATGTTGTAAGTCGTGCTTAGAGTTGTGGTAAGTTTTCTCCCCCCTAACGATTGTTCTTTGCTATGCCAGACCATGCCAAACACCCGAGGAAGAAGTGTCCAAACTCCTGAGGAGCAACCCACCAGTGGTGAGCTCCGGAATGCTCTTACTATGCTTGCCCAAGTGGTGGCCAACTAAGTCCAAGAAGGGGCCCAAGCCCCTCATGCTACTACCCCAGGAACTAGCGTAAGAGACTTCATGAGAATGATCCTCATGTGTTCTATGGGTCAAAGGTGGATGAAGATCCACTAGAGTTTATTGATAAGGTCAACAACATCTTGAATATCATGGGTGTTGGGCTGAATGAAAAGGCAAAGTTGGCAGCGTACCAACTCAAAGGGGTAGCCTAAATATGGTATGATCAATGGGAGAGGGAGAAGGGAAATGGTTATATGGTGCTATGGGAGGGGTTCAAATGGACTTTCCTTAATCCGTTCTTCCCTCTTGAGATTAGGGAAGCTAAGTTGGTAGAGTTCTTAAACTTGAAGCAAGGTACTATGAGTGTGAGGGAGTATACCCTCAAGTTTAATCAATTTTCAAAGTTTGCTCCTTATTTGGTGGCTGATCCTAGATCTAGGATATAAATTTGTGATGGGGGACTCTGACTTGGTGAGTGAAGAATGGCGGTCTGAATTGCTAATTAGTGACATGGACTTGTCTCGGTTGATGACTTGCCGAGCAAAAAGAGGAGGAGAAGTTGAGGAAAAAAAGGGCTAATGAGGCCAAGAGGGCTCAATTTGATGGTGTCTCCCAAGATCTAGAGTCTGGTGATGCTTCAAATAAGAGGATAGCTATTGATGGGGTGACCAACTCAAGGCAACAAGATGGTTATGAAGGGAGAACTAATCCTAAGGGTCCAAGATGTGAGAGGTACCATGGTGGGACATGTTTGAGGAAGACCAATGCTTGTTATAGTTGTGAAGAGAAGGGTCACAAGATAATATATTGTCCTCTAAGGCGCAAAAAGGGTAAAGGTAGTGAGGTTGATCAAGGGGATGCTCCTAGGCGTAATCAGTTCTATGCTCTTCGAAGAAGGCAAGAAGTAGATGAGGCGCCCGATGTTGCTACCTGTAAGTTAAAATTTCCTAGACTTTGATGTGTGTGCTTTGTTGGGGCCAGTGTGCCATTGTTTCTTTCCTTATTATTTTGCATTTCTAGAAAGTCCATAAGTGTTGATCCGTGTTCATATTGCATTAGGCCTAGCCTTATGACAAGTGGAATAGGTGTGGTTAATATTGATAGTAGTTATGGTTGTAAGCCCTTTTAGAGTATAGAGGGAGGTTAGTAAGGTTCCATAAGTTTAGGAATTGCCTATGGATGTAGATATGGTTCGTCTAGTTTTTTGTGCTTTTAGGTGAATGTGATATTTTGGTGACTTAGTGTTGTAGAACACTTTGAGGTTGTGGGTGTTAAGGAGGGTAAGTTGGCTTAAGAGAAGGTTCTGGTGGGGGTGTTGGATAGACGAGTGGAGAAGTTGAGTGATGATAATATAGTGTTCTTCAAGGCCCTTTGGGAAGAGTCATGTATTCGTATGTGTCTCTCGGGAAGATGGTGCGGGCATAGAAGAGCAATATCCATATTTCTTTCATTTTATTCAAGCTTATGATGACATGTCAAGTCCATGTATGTTTCAGCCCCTATGTCATTCATATGCATTCATGTTTAAGTTGGCAAATACATGGTGGTTTTACACTTATATTGAGATTTTGAAAATGATATTTTTAATGATTTTAATACATTTTAGCATCACTTTTAACTACATGATGATTTTCAACTAGTAAGCTATGCAATGGATCTTATGGTTGGACGTTTCATGTTCTAATTCAAGCCTTTCAAGCCTTAATCTTGCACATTCGAGGAGAATGTTCCCAAGGGGGAGATATTATGACACCCTATAACGCTATACTCTTATGTATCCATGTTTTAAGTCTCATTTGGTTAGGTTAGGGGTGTATTAGGTTCATGGGAGACTCCTAGTACCTAAACGAGTTCAAGACTTCCCTAAGAGTTGAGTTCTGGATGATGGTTCATGTAATGGTCAACTTTAAATTAACAAAACTTTTAGCACACTTGGAACAGTGTGTCCCACAACATGTGAAATAACATCCCTTTGAGTTATCTTTCTAATGCACTTTGTTTCACCTCATTTAGAGTTCGGAATCAAAAGTTATGGTCACTTTACTGAAGACTGCCATTGCAGAGTTGCACTATGAGCTCACTGTTATGAGTCGTAAGTTGGGGTAAGACTCGTAGGTCAGGCTCGTAGCAATTTCTAGAGATTTCAAAATTGAGCCTAGGGGTCATGTGAAGGGTTCTACGAGTTGTAGTGCTACATATGGGTCATAACGAGGCCCGTAACAGTCATTAGACAAGTTTTTAGGAAGGGTTATTTTGGTCCTTTCCTACTCTTTCTAAGCTCTAGATTGACGTTTTTATGCTCATTCAAGGTCCCAAAACCTTTAAGTTATTCATTTTATTGATAAAATACTCTCTCAAACTGTGATACTAATATTTCACTCCATAGTCAAGTGACCAAATCTCTTACGGATCTTAAGGAATTCTTCCAAGTTTCAAGTTCTCACCTCCATCTTTACCAAGAAATTCTGCAAAGCTAAGGTATGTGGTGTTGAATCATTGGATCCTTCCACCCATGGTTCTTAAATCCTATTTTCACTAATATTTCATGATTTAAAGTTGATTTTACGTGTGAGTCTTGTATATTGGGAAATTTACTGCACAATGATTTTAGTTCATGAAAGTATGATCGTTTTAGCATGTTTTCTCTAAATCTTAGATATCTTGTTGGATATGATGAGGGGTCTTTGATATATATATGTATTTAGGGTGTTGCAAGGTATTTGTTGGCTGTTTTACTATAGATTTTCTTGCATGATTTCATCTCTAAATTGCATGGTCTTTTACCCCCATTACAAACCCGCCAAGTATTTGATAAAATATTCGGCTAGGGTTTCTTAAGGAATTGAAGGTCCAATGCATATATTATAAGTTGAATAGTGTTATGGTGGTGATGAAATGATTATGTAATGATGATGAAATAATGGTATGCATATGATGTATAATGATGAGAGGAAGTATAGGTATATGATGACCTTGTGATGACGAAAGTATGCTATATATGTGTTGAATTCATGAAAAGTATCTATGATATTGCAAG
>JAOTQJ010142214.1:21607-36972 GCA_025642045.1 Solanum sejunctum
GTATATGATGACCTTGTGATGACGAAAGTATGCTATATATGTGTTGAATTCATGAAAAGTATCTATGATATTGCAAGCCAATCACCTTGTTGAGAGGGTGCCAACTCTCAATCACCTTGTTGAGGGGGTACTAAGCCTCATTCACCTTGTTGAGAGGGTGCCAAGTCTCGATCACCTTGTTGAGGGGGTACCAAGCCTCAATCATCACGTTGAGAGGGTGCCAAGTCTCGATCACCTTGTTGAGGGGGTAGCAAGACTCAATCATCTTGTTGAAGGGGTACCATGCCTCAATCACCTTGTTGAAAGGGTGCCAAGTCTCAATCACCTTGTTGAGGTGGGGGGGGGGGGTTACCAAACCTCAATCACCTTGATGAAGGGGTGTATCAAGCCTCAATCACCTCTCAAAGTATGGTGTGCCTTGGAGTTGGAAAGTAGTTCACTTGGTCTATTCTTCACTAATGATATCCTACATAAGTATGAGTTACTTAAGCATGTTTTATTTATGCATTGATCATACATATCATATTGCTATATCATACCTATTATCTATTGTTATGCATGTTGATTATGAAGCTTATCTCTTGTTGCATTGCAACCCCCATACTTAGTATATTCAAACGTTCTAACGCATACTCTTGCCTACTCTATATCACTATGTAGGAATTGTAGCTCCATTTGGTCATGCTCCTACTCCATGTGGCTAGTGATATCCAATCAAGCTAGTTGGTCAGTCCTCATATCCGAGGGTGATATCTATGTTATTTTGCTATATATCTAAGACTATCTTTCCTTTTTGGTATAATTGATTATGAGGGTGAGACCGGTTCCTTGTCTTGGCCTCCACTAAGTTCTATGTTAGAGGTATTGTTGGACAGAAATATGTATATTATGCTTGAGCTTTGATTCACTTATGATATCTAAGATATTTAAATATGATTTTTGCTCCCTTAGTCCCAATTCCCCTTGTTTATGTTTTGTATGTTGTCATTTCTTGCTTCCGCGGTCAAGGATGTGTGATAATATGCTATGAGGCATGTTTGGGGTTCCTTCGAGTTTTCCATTCACCGGTTATATCAAGGCCCTAGGCTTGGATCGTGACAAGAACAAAATAGTTGATGCCTTAGCAGCTCTAGCTTCAACTTTGTCTCTTCCTAATCAAACGCAAGTTACCACTTGGTATAAATGGGTAGTACTACAGCTAGCTGAAGATGAACATATGGAGAATAAGCTTGAGCATGTTGTTGCAGTTTTTGAAACCTACAAAGAGGACTGGCGACAAGCTACCATCGACTACTTATGTTATGGGATACTCTCGGAGGATGCTAGAAGAAGGACTGACATTCATCATTGTGCACCTCATTTCCTTTATTATAAGGACACATTATGTAAAAGATTATTTAAGGGGGTACTCTTTCGATGTCTGGGAGAGGAAGAAGCAAGTCAAGCTTTGCAGTAACCACATTCAGGAGTGTGTGGATCGCATCAATCCAGACCAAAGCTCCACTTCTACATAAAAGAATGGGGTTTTCATTGGCCAACCATTGTAAAAGATTGCTTGAATTATGCTCAAAGGTGTAAATCTTGTCAATTCCATGCAAACTTTATACATCAACCGCCTGAAGTTTTACACTCGACTATTACATTTTTTCCATTCGATGCTTGGGGATTGAATGTTGTTAGATCACTGCCAAAATATTCTGGTGGGCACCTATATATCTTTGCTATAACAGATTACTTCTCAAAATGGGCCGAAGCTGTCACTCTCAAAGAAGTAAAGAAAGAATATGTTTCAAATTTCATTCGAGTGAATATGATATATTGATTTGACATCCCTTGATACATAATAATCAACAATGGCAAGCCATTTGATAACAAATTGATGAATAAAATTTGTGATCTTTTGACTTCAAGTAGAGCAAATCCTCTATATATCATGTTGCCGCCAATGGCCCTGCTAATGCGTTCAATAAGACTCTATGCAATCTCCTGAAGAAAGTTGTTTCCAAGTCTAAATGAGACTCGCATGGAAGAATGGAATAAGACTTATGGGCATATAGGACAACATATCACTCACTGACTCAAGCAACCCCATATTCGCTTACTTTTTGAGTTGAAGTAGTCCTGCCACTTGAGAGATAAATACCTTTCTTGAGACTTGCTATTCAAGAGGGACTTACTAAAGAAGAGAATGCTTGACTATGTCTCTCCGATTTAGAAGTGCTCGATGACAAGAGGATTGAAGCTCAACAAAATCTTGAATGCTATCAAGCTTGTCTATCTTGTGCTTTTAACAAAAAAGTTCGTCTGTGGTGCTTTCAAGTCGGAGATCAAGTCCTTGCAGTAAGGAGACCCATTATCACTTCACATAAATCTGGAGCAAATTTACCTCGAAGTGGGATGGACCATATGTAGTACAAGAAGCATATTCAAATGGTGCTTACAAACTTGCTGATGCAGATGACATAAGAGTTGGTCCCATAAATGCAAAATTCCTCAAGAGGTACTACCCTAGAAGTGAGATGATGCTCCATGATGTGCAAGCATAAACTGCATATTACTCCTGGCCCGTAAGAGTATAAACTATGTACGGCAACCCAAAATAAAATATCTACTAGGTTGAAAATCTTGCAAGAGGCAAGCTATGCAAAATTTAGGACAAAAAACACTCTCCCTAGAACTATGTTATGACTTGATCCTCTTCATTGGGGTACGTAGGCACTTGGAATTATATTCTAAGTTTAGTTGCATGAGTGTTAAAAAACCACATGACCTCACTTGATCTCTTACATTAGTGTTAAAGCTATGAGTAACTTTCATGAAACTTTAAGACTCATACCAAATGGTTGTGGCTCAATGGGTGCAAACCCCTATGAAATATGAGCTTCCTCAACAGTGTACTTGAAGTCTTCAAATACTATGCAAGTTGAAGTTTGCAAATTCTCCAAGTCTGCAACTTGAAGTCATCATATCTCTTAAAGTATGAAATTTGAAGTCTTCAGATCCTCTACGTACGTGGGATAAAGACTTCAAATCTCTACTTAGATAAGTTAAAGCCTTCAAATCCTTAAAGTACACAAGTTAAAGTCTTTAAACTCTCTAAGTACGCGAGTTGAAGTCTTTAAATCCTCCAAGTACACGAGATGAGGTCTTCACATCCTCCAAGTACAATTGAAGTTTTCAAGTCTCCAAGTACACCAACTGATGCCTCAAATCCTCAAACTATGCGAATTGAAGTCTTTAGATGTTTTAAGTCCACAAGGTGAAGTCTTTAGAGTCTTCAAGTATATAAGCTGGTGTCCTCAAATTCTTCAAGTATACAAGTTGCAGTAAATCATCAAGTTGAAGTCTTCAAGTCTATCAAGTTTTCGAATTGAAGTTGTCATGTCACGACCCAAACCTAGGGCCTAGATGTGACCGACGAATGGGGAACCCGAAGGAACCCCAAACAAGCCTTGTAGCATATTATTACAAATCCTTTATCGCGAAAGAAATTAAGAAAGTAACAAGAGATAGTAAATAGGGATAATCGGGGCTGCGGGAGCACCTTTCATATCATAAACAACAGGAGTCAAGAGAGGCAAGGTTCATAGCATAGACACATATCATGTCCAACAATACCTCTACTACATAGATAAGAGTGGGGGCCAAGACAAGCAATCGGGCTCACCCTCATAATAATGACAATAGGTAATCCAAACATACAAGACGTACTCTAAACATAAGCTTGAGGGAAAAGAAGATATTGTCCCCGGACTTGAGGACTCACCAAAAGATATCTTGAACAATCTGCCTAGCTATGAGGAGAATCAATAGGAGCTTCAGTTTCTACATGGTGATATCATGTAGGCATAGAGTATGCGTTAGTATGTTTGAATGTACTAAGTATGTGGGATGTAATGCAGTAAGAGATAGACATCATAATCAAAATGAATAATTATAAGCAATAGATAACATAATAACAACATGGCGTGTATGGTCAATGCTTAAGTAAGTCATGCTTTCCAAATCACTAATCTTACATAGAATATAATATATAAGTCCAAGTGAGCTACAACTTGAAATCCCGATGTCAACCCTAAATTAGAAGAAAGGGGGAAGTTACTTGCCAAGGTGAACCTCCTAATGACTAAGTGGATCCACCAAGCCTTATGTAAACTAGGTACTCATCTCTAGTTCTTGGACTCGTGTACTCGCTTCAAGACCGGACTCGGGTACTTGCCTCAAGCCCTTATATTTAAGGTACTCACCTCTTAGAGATTTGCAAACTCACCTCTGATCCCTTCACCTGTGGTGGCACATAGTTCTAGGACTTGGGTACTCACCTCTAGTCCACTTGGTGCTAAGTCTAATCCCACAGAATATATAAGATAATCATACTTTAATAACTTGCAATAAACATAGATAAATGACACGAGTAGCTCTTAACATCATTGGCCTCAAATAGCGAGCCTAACTTTAAACATAAGAATGGGTCGTCATCAACATTACCCTTTGCATTAACATTATCATCAAAAAAGGCTCACAAGAGGTACAATCTTAGAAAATGGGGCATAATCTATCCCTACAACATCATCAACATTTTCATGATTCAAACACATCTTTAGAAAGCTCATAATCATCATAGAGTCACTTGAATCATAATTTAACCAATAGATATTCAAAGCTTATAGAATCCATAATAAGGTATTTTATCAAACACTTGGCTGATGTGTAATGCCAGTGCAAGATGATGCAATTCAAGAGTGCAATCATGCTAGAAAATTCAATATAAAACCATCAATAGATACTTGGTAACACCGTCAAGCAATATACATCAAAACCCTTCATCAAATCTTACAATAGATCTTGGATATATTGCTCAAAACATGCTAAAAGAATCACAATTTCATAAACCCTAATATGGTGTGCAGTAAATTTCATAATAAGTATAACCCATGAGCAAATCAACTTTAAATCATGAAATTTTAAGTAAAAAGAGGCTTGGGCATCATGGGTGATAGGAACCCATGACAGAAATCCACATACCTTAGCTTTGGAGATAAACTTGATGAAGATTAGAGATGGACACTTGAAGATTGATTGAATTCCTTAAGATCCGGAGAGGGTTTTGACACTTGAATCTTAAGAGTAATATAAGCCTAAGTGTTTAAGTGAGTAATGGAGAATGTTTAGAATGACATGAGGGTGAAAATGGCTAAGTATAAGTATTTTCACATTTGAAAACACTTAGGCCCAAGAAGCATGAGCCTTGGACCGAGATTAAAAATCACTGGCAGTAAAATACACATGTTCGCATTTCGTCCATGATGCAAACCTGTTATGAAGGCAAGATTTACACAGGTCCACGATGGTTGCATTGTGGTACCATCGCGAATCAATTCTGGAAATTTAAAATTATGAAAAATAAAATTGCTAATTTTGCTCTTAAATTACGATTAAACCCATCTTCTACTTAAAATGACCTCCTGAACAAAAATATGAAGTCGAATTTTCAATATCACACACAAATTTTGAGATATATGAAAATTACAATTTCGGACACTTTTGAGGAACATTTTTGGGCACTTTTGGGGTTGTTTCAATATCTCCCCTAGGGAACATTCATCCCCGAATATCATAGAAACGTACAGGAGAGGAGTAATCCTAAAGAGATTAGCCCCAACAAGAATGCAACACATTTAAAACACCATTTTCAAAATCTCAACATATGCATAAAATTATCATGAACTTGTCAACATAAACATGAACGCATACAATGACATAGGGCTGAAACACAAGATTTGGAATCGTGAAAGGATTTGGCATGTTATCATAAGCTTGAATAGAATGAAAGAGGTACGAATATTGCTCCTTCATGCCCACTCTGTCTCCCCGAGAGATACTATCGACTTGATGATTCTCCAAATGGTCCTTGACAAGCACTACACCCTCACAAATCAACCTTTACTCATATCCACCCAGCTTTCCCACTGGACCTCTTCATAGGTCAACTCATCCTCTACAACATCCCCAACCTCAAGGAGTTCTATAACACTTGAACCACCAACACACCTCAACCTAGAAACATGAAGAACCGGATGAACCATATCCTTATCCAAAGGCAATTAACATTTGTATACAACTTCACTAATCTTCCTCAACACTCTATGAAGGCTCACAAACCATGAACTCAATTCCCTCTTTACCAAGACAAACCACACCTTTCATAAGCAAATCCTTCGATTACCCCCAATCACTAACTTTGAATTCAAGCTCTCTCCTTCTCACATTGGTTTGGGATTTGACAACTTTGGGCCATTTCCCACCATTCCTTAATTGACCTAACCTCTCTATAGCACCCATAATTAGTTTAGAATAAAATAAAGCCATTTTTCCCACATCAACCACCTAAACAGTGATCTATATCGTCTTCTATAGAGAGCCTAAAAAAGGACCGTGCAAATGCTAAAATGATAGCTATTATTGTAGGCAAACTCAACCAATGGAAAATGATCATCCCAACTACTCTTGAACTCCAATACACAAGCCCTACGCATATCCTCAAGAAATCTTACCAACTCATTAATGTATAATTTAGCCTACTCTTCGGCACCCTAAGTAGTCTTAACTGGTAAAAGTGAGTCAATTTCGTCATCCTATCAACCACACTCCAAATAGAATTGAAACCCTTTCTAGTCTTGGGTAATCCAACCATAAAAACGATGTTAATCACCTTCCACTTCCAAGTAGGAATCTGTATGTCCTAGGTTAGGCCACATACCCTTTGATGTTCAGCTTAACTTGTTGACAATTATGACAATCAAAAATAAATTTGGCAATGCCCTTCTTCATGCCTCCCTAACAATACACCTCTCTCAAATCTATATACCTTTGGTAGAACCGAGATGAATAGAATAAGAAGAATTATGGGCTTCATAAGGATCTTTTCGACCAAGAAATTAACACAAGATACACAGAACCTACCTTAGTACCTAAGGGCACCATCTCTCCTTGGGAGAAAACCTCCACCTTGCCCTCTTTCACCAAGGCCTTCAATTCTAGCAAGGAGGGATCAACATCTTGCTTTTCTCTTACATCATCAACAAATGAAGATTTAAAACCATCAAAAACAATAACACCACTATTAACACAAGCTGGGCTACCCATAGACACCTTACTTAAAGCATCCGCCACAATATTAATCTCATTGGGATGATAATGCACACTCATATCATAATCCTTAAGAAATTCTAACCACCTCCTTTGTCTTAAGATAAGATCCCTCTAGGTGAACATGTATTAGAAACTCTAGTGAATGGTAACCACACCAACATGCAGCCCATACAACCAATGACGTCACATTTTCAAAGCAAAAGCCTTGACGGACAACTCCAAGTCATATATAAGATAATCCTTCTCAAGCATCTCAAATTATCTAAAAGCATAGACTTCCACCTAACCATCTTGCATCAACACACAACCCAAACCAATTCAGGCAACATCACAATAAACAACAAACTCTTTCAACCCTTCCGATAGAGATAAGATAGGAGCGGAGATAAACTTATCCTTTAAGGTCGGAAACTCTTTTCACACTCATCAGTTCACACAAACTTAGCCTTATTTTGGATCAACTTAGTCATGGGAGAAGCAATAAAGGAGAACCCATTCACAAACCTCCGGTAGTAACTAGTTAAGCCCAAAAAATGCCTAATATCTAAGAAAGTCAAAGGTCTAGACTAATTTCTAATCACATACGTCTCCTTAGGATAAATCTTAATACCATACTCTGACGCCACATGACCTAGGGAGGTAACCTCCTTGAATCAACTTTTCACACTCCACATACATAGCATACAACTCCTCTTACCCCAAGATTAGCAACACTACCCCCAAATGGCTCGCAAACTCTAAATAAATCAACACTTCATCACTAGGACCACTATAACCATAACAAGGTAGGAACTAAATATAACACCCCACACCTTACAATGTTAGTACTATGCAAATGAAACATGATATGATTTGGTCAAATTAGCTCCCATTTTTAAAAGTGCTCGAATCTTATGTTATAGGGGGATATGCGCGTCTAACGCTTAAGAGGGTTGAGTATATACATGTTTTGTGTCAAATTGAGGAGATAACAACCTTAAATAAAGTAAGAGAATTGACGTGCTTGTATGACTTAGTAAGCTAGCAGGTGAGTCACCTACTTGCTTAACTTAAATTTGCTAGCTAAACGGAGACGAGGCTCGACGTCGAATTTGTCCAAGTCCATTATGAATAAAGTCCGTGTTAAGGGTGTGACTTTAGCCCATGTTTTAGCATCATAAATGGACTATATTTTCAGACTAAGAAGTATAATAAAAGGGCCAAAGTACACCACAACCCATTTGACTATTTGGGCCCAAAACTAAGTGAAGAGAAAGTTGGAAAATGGGCAGCCCAAGCCCATCAACTTAGAGACCCATTTAGGACGAAGTGTAAGGGACAAGCTACTGGATAACTGGCTTATTAATATGTCGTAAAAGGTGGTCAAAATATCAAGAGTAATTCGGCCAACAGACCCTTTATAAAGGGCTCAAAACAGCTCCCACAAGTCATTTTCAACTTGACCAAAACAAAAATCACATTGCTCTCTAAGTTTTCTCTTAAATTTCTTTGACTTTGTAAAGCAACCAAAAGAGGCTTTTAAGGTTCTTAAGGAGGATCTCAACCTTGAAGGCAAATTTAAGTAACTATAGTTGTGTATTTAGTATGATTTCTTCATGAAAATAAGAAGTATATGCTAGTATGTTGTGCTAGAAATTCTGGACAGCTTGTATTCTAAGGACTGTTGTACAAATTTTTTATTAATTAAGAGGCTTTTCTCTACTTAGTTGGCTGTATTATGAAGTAGTACTTATGTATTTAACAAAGGTTGGTTTTATAGTTATGTAACCAGGCTTCTTCACTACGTTTACAGTCCACAAAAGTGAGTCCTTATATGATATCGCAATTCTATTCTTACTATCAACTTGTGGGCTATTGGATGGAAGGCTATTTCCTCACGCCCTTAATGACTGATTTATTACTGTTCTAAGACTGGTTAAAGGCTATTTTTATGAATATATTTTGTTGTAATAGTTTAGTTAGATTCGGAATAGGTTTGGAATTGTCGACATCAAAATGTAGCGAAGGGAGGTAACGTTATGCTGTCCATTTGTAGGTTGTGTAGAATTGTTATGTCTTGTACTTTGTAGGTTGTTGTAAGACTGTTGTGCACTGAAATAGGCTGAACATCATGTGTATATGTGAATGTGTGTTAGAAAATACAATTATAAGTGAAAAGATTGAAGGAATGCGTTTGCCTTGCTAACTCTAGGCTTGCTGCCCGGGTGTTAGTTTTTCTCATATTGGGCTGCCAAGAAGTGTTTCTTTGCTGCTAATACTAGTATTATTGCCTATTATGTTGTATATAAATATTTATAGGAAGGAAAAGTTATCTTGAGGTAGTAACGAGGTCATACAACGAGGTATGTAAGGCTACTTGATTTTGTATTACTTCCCATGAAATCTAGAATTTTCCTTGGCACATAAAGGCACTTGCCAACTCCAACACAACCATTAACCATGTCTCCACTATTTGACATGTTCATATGCTCCCATACATAGTCACCTTCAAATCTCCATACATACATGGATACCAAGTTACATGGGTTTTTTTTGCCAAATAAAGTTCACGAGTTATTTCATCTCATACGCATTTCATTATTTATATAACGTACTCTTTTTATTGTCATATTGTCTTGTATGATTATGTACATGTAACATGTTACATATACAGTCCTATAGCTCCAATATTGTGACCACCAAAAGAATCATATCAAAGGTAATCGAAAAGTAAAGTATATTGTTTATTGATGGGTGGTAGCCCAAGGGGTGGAAGAATCACCTAGCCAGAGACAGTCCTATCACGGGTAGTAGCCCGAGGCATTAAGAAAGAACCTAACCAGGTACAATCCTAATACATTGTTTATTGATGGGTGTAGCCCAAGGGATGGAAGAATCACCTAGCCAGGGATGATCAGATCACGGGTGGTAGCTCGAGGGGTTAAGGAAGAACTTAGCCAGGGACGATCTCGCTATAATTTTACCACTGATTAGCTGGTCATTTATTTTACATGTTGTGCACAGACTATACAGTAAAAGTAAAGTAATGTAAAGAACATAAAGTACATGATCCCAAAGTATAACCAAGGGTGGTCTATAATTTAACATTAATGCATGGTTTCATTTGAGTTGTTACTTCATGTACAGTATGTCCTGCCTTACATATTCAGTACATTATCCCATACTGACGTCCCTTACGGGGGACCTGCATTTCATGCTGCAGGTACAAGTGCTAGTAGATCTCCCCAGTAGGAGTACAAGATATCTAGCTGCTATTATCAAGCTCCAGGTTACTTTGGAGCTTTGCATGCCTAGAGCTTATATGTTTATATTGTACAGTTAGTCGAGTTGGGGCCTGTCCTGACCCTTATCAGATACTTTTTCTTATCTAGAGGCTTTGTAGATGATATAAATTAAAGTGTCATCCTATCTCACACTTTAAAGACCGTGGCCCCAATGGCGTAGCCATATGCATTTCCTTTTGGCTTTTATCACTATTTAATTTCTTAAAGGCATGCCAAATATAGAAATCCCTCATAACATATATAGAAAGTGAATAGACACTGGCTAGTTCTCTCGAGGCTTAGCGGCAATGGGTGCCAATCTGCCCTAACAGGACTTTGGGCGTGACACTAAAGACCTTATTCATGTAACCCATAAACATAGCTGGTGCATAAGTCAACCAAAGAACTCCACCAATACTAAAAAGGTTTACTCCTAATCCCCAAAAACACTTAACGATATCACCTACCGTCATCATCACTTGGGAGAAAAACCCAAACCAAAGATCAAGCCTAGAAAAGTGACTAACCCATTTTAATTGACCAAATAGATCGACCATTATAAACCATCATGTTACAACCTTATGGGTTCTACAATCAAAGGGGACATAATATGCAAGTAGCCAAACCATCTCAAGACCTCAAATCCAACAAACTAAGTTCAACCAAAATCACTAGTCAAGACCCTATGCAATAAGAACATAGGGGCGACCCTTAGAGATCAATTATACCTTAAGATAAGAAACAGTATTACCCCTTCGCATCCACCTTACAAGCCCCTACTTAAGGACTGATTAAATAGGGAATCAGAAAATGACTTTACGGTCCCTATATTCAATGGGGACTCAACACCAACTCAACTAATCCAACAAGTCACAAAGCGAAACCTAATGCAATATGAACATGGAACAACACCTATGAACTTTCAAACAATAATAGGCTCACCATAGAGAGTCGAGACACATATGAAACCCACTAATAACCAAAAGAATAATGAAAGAAAAAGTGGCACACCAGGCCCATCAATCCAAACATATTAAATCTAAAAAAAGTTTTTACATACCAGTAGCAACATCGAACACCTCGTCCCCTTCTTGACCCACTTGATGAACATGACCACCTTTACCCATGTCTTGAGCATAAGGGTAATCCAAGATTTTATGGCCATCACACCATACCCAAAGCATGAACCTATTTTCCTCCTACATATACCACCATATTTTCTCCCACATTTCAGGCATCTAGGATGAGTCACCCCATCATCGCCTCCTTTACTCTCATTGTGTTTATGAGGGCAATCTATCATCTCTTAGCCCTCCTCTCTACAACCATAACAAGAATTGGTACCCCTCAAGCATGGGCCATCATAGCCTTTACCACACCTTGTGCACTTAACATAAGGCACATACCACCAACACCTCTACACTTGAGACTTTGGAACTTTCTTTCAGCATGGGCCCTCTTGGCCTCCTTACCTCCCCTCTTGTCGATAAAAGTCTCAGGAGCACTCACTTATTGACTGAGGTAAGTTGCTAATTTTGTTGCCACTTTGGTCAACACCCATAGAGCATTGCTAACCTCTGCATTTATCACAACACCGTTTTGAGTAGCTTGAGATATATCATGTACTATAACGGTTAGGGATTAGCAATAAGCCCTAGAATACTTAACTCTATTGCACGACATAGATCTTGAATAAGTGAAACATTTCCCAGAACACCTCATAGCCTCCTATTTATAGTTGTGGCGTGCTTCACAACCATGATAGGACACTAATCGATAAGGTGTGTTGGACACCGAGGACCTAACAACCTATTGCTTTGACACCAACGTTTTCACGACCCAAGGCTAGGGCCTAGACATGACCGGCGAATGAGGAACCCAAAGGAATCCCAAACAAACCTTGTAGCATATCATTACACATCCTTGACCGTGGAAGCAATTAAAATAGAAACAAGAGATAGTGAATAGGGATAACCAGGGCTAAGGGAATACCTTTCATGTCATAAACAACAGGAGTCAAGAGAGTCAAGGCTCATAGCATAGATACATATTGTGTCTACCAATACCTCTACTACACAAATAAGAATGGGGGCCAAGACAAGCAACGAAGCTCACCCTTATAATAATGACAATAGGTAATGTAAGCATATAATACATAGTCTAAACATAAGCTTGAGAGAAAATAGATATTGTCCCCGAGTTTGAGGACTCACCATAAGATATCTTGAATAATCTGCCTAGCCATGATGAGAATTAATAGGAGCTTCAATTCCTATATGTTGATATCACGTAAGCATAGAGTATGTGTTAGTATGTTTGAATATACTAAGTATGTGGAATGCAATGCAAAAAGAGATAGACATCACAATCAAAATGCATAATTATAAGCAATAGATAATATAATAAAAATATGTCATATATGATCAATGCTTAACTAAATCATGCTTTGCAAATGATTAATCTTACATAGAACATAATATATATGTGTGTGAAGAAACCTTAACCAACATAACATAAGACCAAGCGAGCTACAACTTAGAATCCCGATGTCAACCCTACACGAGAAAAAAGGGAAGTTACTTGCCAAGGTAAACCTCTTAATGAATAAATGGATCCACTAAGCCTTATGCGAACCGGGTACTTGCCTCTAGTTCTTAGACTTGGGTACTCGCCTCAAGCCCAGACTCGGGTACTTGCCCCAAGCCCTCATATTTTGGGTACTCTCCTCTTAGATATTTAGGGACTCACCTCTAATCCCTTCACCTATGGTGGCATGTAGTTTTAGGACTTGGGTTCTCACCTCTAGTCCACTTGGTGCTAAGTCTAATCCCACGAAATGTATAAGATAATCATACTTTAATAACTTGCAATAAACATAGAGACATTACACTAGTAGCTCTTAACATCATTGACCTCAAATGGTGAGCCTAACTTCAGAAATAAGAATGGGTCATCATCAACATTACCGTTTGCATTAACATTAACATCAAATGCTCACAAGAGGTACTATCATAGAAAAAGGGGCTTAATCTGTCCCTACAACATCATCAACATTTTCATGATTTAAGCATATCTTTAGAAAGCTCATAATCATAATAGAGTCACTTGAATCATAACTCAACCGATAGATCATCAAAACTTAAAGAATCCTTAAGAAGATATTTTATCAAATACTTGGCTAGTGTACAATGCTAGTGTAAAACCATGCAATTCAAGAGTGAAATCTTGCTAGAAAATTCAATGTAAACCTTCAATAGATACTTGTTAACACCTTCAAGCAATTTACATCAAAACCCTTCATTAAATCTTACAATAGATCTTGGATTTATAGCTTAAAACATGCTAAAACAATCACAATTTCAGAAACCCCAACATAGTGTGTAGTGAATCAACTTTAAATCATACAATTTTAGGTAATAGAAGTCTTGGGCATCATGGATGGAACCCATGAAATAAACCCACATATCTTAGCTTTGGAGATGAACTTGATGAAGATTGGAGATGGAGACTTGAAGCTTAGTTGAATTCCTTAAGATTAAGAGAAATATAGGCTTAAAGGTTTGAGTGAGTATTGGGGAATGTTTAGAATGATATATGGGTGAAAAAGGGCTAAGTATAGGTATTTTCATGTTTGGGAATACTTAGGACCAAGACCCAAAAGCCTTGGACCAAGAATAAAATTTACAGGTAGTAAATTACACAGGTTCTTGTTTGATCCATGACGCGAACCTGTTACAAAGGCAAGATTTACACAGGTTCACGACTCCTGCAAGTCACAGTACCATCACGAATAGATTCTAAAAATAAAAAATTATGAAAAATAAAATTACTAATCGTTTGCTCTTAAATCGGGTTTAGACCCATTTTTCACTCAAAATGACTCCTGAACAAGAATATGAAGTTGAATTTTTAATATCATACACAAATGTTGAGATATAGGTAAATTATGATTTTGAATGTTTCTGAGACACATTTTCGGACACTTTTGGGGTCGTTTCACTTCAAATTTTTCAAACCTGTAAGTTGAAGCCTTCAAAGCTTCTATATAGGCATGTTAAAATCTTTAAGTTTTCCAAATATGCAAATTATTCTAGTATTTGGATCAGTTGAAGCCTTCAAATCCTTCAAGTCTTCAAATTGAAGTTTAAATCCACCATGGTTCTTCAAAGACACTAAGTATGTGAACTTCAAGAAAATCCTCAAAATTTACAAGCTGAAGTCTTTAAATTGTCTTAAGGTGGGAATGCATATCCATTCATTTTCACCCTAAGAACATCTTCCAATTGTCTTAAGGTCGGAATGTGTATCCATTCCTTTTCACCATGAGGACATCTTCAAATTGTTATTCTCAAGGCAGAAATATGTATCCATTCCTTTGCGTGGTAAGAATTACCATAAAATTACCTCATTCTTAAGGCAGGAATTCATATCCATTTCTTTTCACCCTAAGAATGTCTTCAAATTATCTTAAGGTGGGAATGCGTATCCATTCCTTTTCACCGTAAGGAATGTGTATCCATTCATTTGCACAATAAGAATTGCCATAAAATT
This sequence comes from Solanum sejunctum, assembly GCA_025642045.1. Taxonomy (NCBI): domain Eukaryota; kingdom Viridiplantae; phylum Streptophyta; class Magnoliopsida; order Solanales; family Solanaceae; genus Solanum; species Solanum sejunctum. Next base: position 36,574 of record JAOTQJ010142214.1, read on the forward strand.
AATTTATTCATATGGTGGAAATACGTATCTATTAATGTGTATCCATTCATTTGCACAATAAGAATTGCCATAAAATTAATTTATTCATATGGTGGAAATACGTATCTATTCCTTTGCACTATAAAATTTACCATAAAATTACCTTATTCTTAAGGCGGGAATGCGTATCCATTTCTTTGTGCAATAAGAATTATCATAAATTACCTTATTCTTAAGGCGAGAATGCACATCCATTCCTTTATGCGATAAAAATTATCATGAAATTAACTTTTGCTTAAGGGGGTGGGGATGTGGATCCATTCTTTCACACCTTAAGACTATCTTTGTCACGACCCAACCCAGGGGCCGTGAATGGTGCCGATAGGACACCGAGATAACCACTTATACTGAATCTTTACT
>JAOTQJ010142225.1:0-36966 GCA_025642045.1 Solanum sejunctum
GAGTAGATAAATGCCTTTGCTTACCAAAGGACCTATGTTTCATGCCAAGTGATACGAAATCAAGTAGCCTTACATACATCGTTATATGACCTTATTACTACATTGGAGTGGTTGTGGTTTCCCTCAAATATTTATCTATAGTATATTAATCAATAAGACTAGTACTAGCATCAACACAAACTTCTAGGTAGTCCAATATCACAAAAATGACCATCTGGAAAGCAAGCTTTCAAATAACGACGTAAAGACAATTCTTCAGTCTTTTTGCTTATAAACGTATTTTCTAACAACCATTATTATGTATATATTATGTATATATTATTTTTAAACTCTTATCAGTCCTAAAATAGTCCAGGCAACTCAACACATAACAATTCTTCACACCATACAAATAAGCGGCATAACGCTACATCCTTTCACCATACTTCGACGTCAACAAATCCCAAGCTTGTCATAACTTTACCAAAATTGTATTCAACATTTTCAAACATAAAACCAGTCTTAAATTAGTCTAAAAATAGTCCCAAAATAGGTTATGGTCGTGTATCAATACATTATAATTTTCAGCTTCCAAGTTTCTTTTAAAAGTGAAACTACGATGTTGCACAACAACTCATCTTTGTGGACTGTAAAAGTGGTGCAGCAACTTAATTATACGACTAACAACCTACATATTATTAGAATATAAGTCTTACATCATATTTCATCCAACCGATTAAGATAGAATCATCTTGAACAACAAGAAACATTTACAACAATAATTAGAACATAAACTGTCCAAAATTTCAAGCTTCACATAATAGCATGTACTTCTTGTTTTACATGATGAAACCATACTATTAATATGTATAAATTAAACCATGTTAATAACATCAAAGTATCTTCATAATAATGTTGAAATGCCATATATAAGTCACCAAAATAAAAGGCAAGTATGCAGTAACTTTCTAGACACAAGCTGTCCAGAATTTCCAGTAAATTTTCAGCAAAGATACTATCATATACTTCTTATTTTTCATGAAGGATTCATACTAAATACAACTATAATTGCTTATGTTTGCCTTATATATTCTGCATATCCTTGAAAATCCTTAGAAAATTGAGTTTGCAGCTTGGTGAAGTGGATTAGAGAGAAGACAAATGACTTTAAGAAAGCTGAAACTTTATTTCCTAGTGGAATGGTTTAGTGCTGCACTTAGCCCGTTTTTAAAGATCAAATTGGCCAACTTTGTCTTCCAATTTTGACCTAATAATGACACCCATTAATTTTCTATTATTAAAGCATCTTATCTTCCAAAATTGGGCTTAATTGGGTCTCAAATATGATGGACCTATGCTGCAAATGTCCAGCTTTCTTCTTAGTTAGTTTTGGGTCCAAATGGCCAAGTTGTTTGTAGTGTACTTTGGATGTTTTTAAAATCTTCTTGGACTAAATATAATAACCATTTATGATACTAAACATTGGCCAAAGTTACACTCTTAACATGGAATTTATTCATAATCGAACTTGAACCAATTTGGCATTGAGCCTCGTCTCCGTTTAGCTATCAATTTTAAGCTAAGAGAGTAGATGGCTCACCTACTAGATTTTAAGTCATACAATAACCTCAATTCAAGAACTTTCAAGAATTAATGCTTATTTGACCAAACCATAACATGATTCATTTATATAGCATTAGTATATGTAAAATGTGGGGTGTTAAACATTTCTATAACCTTCTCTGCATCCCCAATCAGCATCTTTATCCTGGCCTCTATTACTATCTATAACTATCTTTACATCCCCCATCAGTATCTCTATCCTGGCCCCTATTTCTATCATAGTAACCTCCTCAATTATTGTCTCTGTAAGCATCAACCCTGTTAAAATTCTGACCTTAGTTTCCTTGACGGTAGAGCCAATAGTCCTGATTCGACCTATGGGCATTGGTCCAGAAACCCACCATCTGATTAGTGATGAAGCAAGCGTCCTCCTCATAGTAAGTCTCCTCATACATAGGTGCTTGTGAAGGCTGATTAGCTATCAATCCATACATTCTTGGTTTTGCTTCATCAACAACTCAACATGGGTACTAATCTGAGCAAGCTCTTGCATCATGTCTTCATTTATCTTTTCTTGCATTAAACTAGTACTGACTGAGAATAAGCTCTTAATTGTTGACTTGTCTCTCGTCCCTTGTGCATGATTTGTCTTGACCACTGTTTCCAACCCTTCAGCAATCACTGGAAATGGATTATCTAAAAATGAGCCTCCCATAATAGTGTCAGCAACTACTTGGCTATTTTCATCCAGGGCTCGAAAGAAGATCATCACTAAGGCATTATCCATGATCTTGTGGTAAGGGACACTCCTCCATAATATTGTGAACCTCATGCACATGGTGTTTATTGAATCACCAGGCGATTTCTCAAAGTTATTGATCTGGTCCTTCAAATTCAGTTTCTTTGACATTGGAAAGAACCTCTCCAAAAAGTCCTTCTTCAATTCTGCCCAATTAGTGATTGAAGTCTGTGGGATCTCAGATAACCATAGTGTTGCATCACCAGTTAGAGAAAATATGAAAATAAGGTGCCCAATGGCATGCATGGACAAATTCTGGCTTTTCTAAGTAACCCACTCAAAATAATAAACTTTGTGTATTCTGACAATGGAGGTAACATAATAGATCTAGTGACATCTATCACCATAGGATCAAGCTGATATTGATTCCATGTGTGAGATACGGGTTGAAGATCCTATAGTTGTGGATTGATATCCTTAAGTGGAGGTGGGTTATTAATATCATTATTCTATTTTAGTTCTGTATCCAGTGCCTCAATTGCAGCGTTGTTCGTATTTTTATGGACCATTCTTCTCATTGTCTTCTAGATCACAGGGTCAAATGAAGTCAAGGATCTACCTCGACGAGTGTTGTTCATATACTACAATTGCATACTAAAACAAACAAGAACAACAAAAAGTGTAAAATGAGGGAAATAAGGAATAATTCCTACATTGCTCAAATTAAACTAATATAGCTATATTCCTCAGCAACGGTGCCAAAATGTTGATTTCGCACAAGCTATACCTCTTTTTTGAAGGTTAAAACAGTTGTTGTCAAGATATATAACCTAACAAAGCTTAGGGTCAAATGCCACAGCGAATAAGTTAGACTCAGAGAAATTGCAAGCACGTTGAGTGAATTAACCTACTTATATCCTAAAAAGGTGGGTTTTGTAGTTTGCAAAAAGTAAACCTAAACAAGAACAAGTGTTGTGAAACTAGTGAGAGAAGTAACTAGGGTATTGTGGTCTCCATGATTCCCTAACTTGGCATTACTAGATAATCATAATCTTTCCTATGTGTTGCATACATAATGGTAAGTTATGTTTACCAGACCCTTTGATCCAGGCGAGAGGTATATTTCACTACATGATTTGATCCAACCTTAAAGTGTAACATTACTAACCATTACCTATTGTTCCAGCACAACCTCCCTTGATCCATTTTGGTTGATTAGACAAGAAAAAGTCAATCGAATCCTATTAATTAAGCTTTTATTTTCATTTATTACTACCTTGATATGGTCAGTAACAACTAGGCAAGTTATAACATTGGCCACCATTAAAAAGTAATGAAAACAAAGAGAATTATTGAATACATACATGCACACTTTCCAACAATTATGAATTATCCAGTTTTACCTTGTTAGTTATTCATGGTTCCTATAACCCTAGTTGTGAATTTAGCTATGCATAATCATTGTAGATGCAAGAATCATGAAAGAATAACATAATTGAGAACTTTTGGTGATAAATTTAAGAACAAGAAATCCCAAATTCTTCACTAGAAATCATAAAGTATTGTTAAAAATCGCAAAGTTATTTTCCAAGTGTCTCATGTATCTCTCTGCACTTATTTCTTTTTCTCTTTCTATTCGCTTTCTATCTAAAATAAACTAAAAAAACTTATTTATGCTAGCTAAAATACAAGTCGAAAACAAAATAAAAAAGCTAGATTCAGCAGGCATTACATATAGGGTTATGGGTCATACAATGTTCTACAACTCGTACATGGGATTCGTAGTCTTCATACTCTAGGCATCACTTCTATGAGACCATTCTACTGGAGACTTATGGCTCGTATAAGGTTTTATCTGATAGTTTTTCAGAAACTCCAAAATTCTAGTCCTTAATGCATGAAACCTGATCCATGACTCATACAAAATTCCATTGCTCATCTAGTAATTTGTTGATGCAACTTCTAAAAATAGGCCCTTCACTGGATCTCAACCAACAAACCACTCTATGGCTCATGGAAATTTGCATGGCCTGTATAATGCTTTGTACTTTATCAATAATGCAACATGTGCAACACTTTATCCAAAATCTTGCCAAATTCTATAAACCTAAAACACAAAAAAACACATCAAACCCAATAACATTGCTTTAAGAACACACAAAATTCTAAGTTTTAAGCATCAAAAGTGTTGTATTTTAATAGTACATCAGTGATGGTTGGTTTTTCGTGGGTTTGCATCTTCTTTGATTGATAAGGTTAATGCCAAGAAAGATCTTAATCCCATCTTGCTTGAGTTGAAAATCTTGGTAAAGGATGGAAAGATAGAAGTTTTTAAATATTCCCAACATCGTCACATGAAAGATCGGAGAAATCAAGTGCAACTCATTGGGTAGATCAACCTCATATGTTACATACCCCACTTTTCTCAGCATCTTATAGTGTCCTACATAACTAAGACTCAATTTTCCTTTCTTGTCAAACCGAAGAACACCTTTCATTAGAGACACCTTCAGTAGATCCAATCACTAATTTGGAACTTGAGTTCTCTTCTTCTAACATCAGAGTAGGACTTCTATAGGTTTTAGTCTATTTTTAATTTCTCCCTTATGCTTTTAGTTCTCTTCATAGCATTCATCACTAAATCTAAACCTATTAGTGCCACCTCACTAACTTTAAAGCACCCGATGGGTGATCTATATCATCTACCATAGATAGCTTCAACTGGTGCCATCCAAAAATATTCATGAAAGTCATCATTGTAGGCAAACTCGATAAGTGATAAGTGTTCATCCCAACTCCCTTTGAATTCCAATGCATAAGCTCTTAACATATCCTCCAATGTTTAAATGTTCCTCTCGGCTTGCCTGTCAGTTTAGGGATGAAAAGCTATACTCAACTTCACTTTATTGCCAAGTTCTCTTTGAAAACATTCCTAAAAATGAGAAATTAATTGAACTCTATGATCTAATAAGATGGAAAATAGAATCCCATGCAATCTTACTAACTATAGAATATATAAGTGGGCATATTCCATGGCACTGAATGTAGTCTTGACAGGTAAGAAATGAGCCAACTTCGTCATACGGTCAACTATCACACATATGGAGTCAAAATATTTTTTGCTCTTTGGCAGCCAAACCACAAATTCCATATTGACCTCTTACGCTTCCAAGTAGGAATGTTAATGTCCTATGCTAGGCCACTCGGCCTTTGGTGTTCAACTTTGACCTGTTGGAAATTGGCACACACGGACACAAATTGAGCAATGTCCTTCTTTATTTCTTTCCATCAATAAACCTCTTTCAAGTTTCTATTCATCTTTGTAGCGCAGGAATGAATGGAATATGGTCTTCGTGCATGATCAACTTCTACAACTCATTATCATTGGGCACACACATCGTATGAATGATGGCACTACAATTTTAGACTTGCATCGCATCTCACCTACTTAGTAAATTTCAAAAGAATACATATTTTACCTACATCATTTAATTATATTAGAACAGGCGCTCCTCCCCCGACTCATGGGTAGTTCATTCGACGTTCAAGACTAGTTTTATTATGGTGAGCCCTTAGTTCGAAATCTGCCTATTTCCTTTCTTTCCATATATTTTGGAATTGATGTATATGTTGGTTTTTGGAGGCTTTTACTTTCTATGTTGTTAAAGATTGGAAACTTTTTCTATTTGAATGAAACCGACCTTTTATTTATTCTTGTTTATCCATGGTCTAGTTGGTATGTTTATAGATATTATGTATGTTTTAAAATGTTATTTTTAGTTCAAATTATATCCCATAGACCCTATCCCATTTACCTTATCTAATGCATGAGTTTTGGCCTACAAATGCTTGATATGCGAAATGTACTTAGCTGAGGTAACTACGGCTATATCAATCACCATGTGATGACTAGGCCCTAAGCTCAGATCATCACAGTAAAGGACAACATAAAGGTCCTAAAAGACTAAAGAGTTTGGTTAAATTACATAAATGGCCCATTTAAAATTGAGACCAAAGGGTTTCTAGGTGCCTTTCGCTGAACACCCTATAGGTCGTGGTGTGCACCACGATCTGTACAGGGTTCCACGGTGGGGAACATGAGGCAAAAATAGGAGGGACTTGTGAGGAGTCCCTTCACAAGACACTCGACAGCTCATAATGTGCACCATGGCCATGGTGTGCTCCATGGTGGGCATATTCTCTTAGCAACCTCAAGAGTTAAAGAATCCAAGGACTTTTCTGTGAGGCACTTCATCAGTTGTGGAGTGCACCATCATTTATTGGGTGCTCCTTGGATGTCACCCTTGGCCAAAATTCTTCCAAAACCACTTTTTGAGCAACGTTAAGGCCTTACTATGTTTGGGTCTTTATGAAAAAGATTTGTACTAATGCTATGTCTGATTCTCCTTAGTCCTGTGTTTTCCCTTTTGAATTTCACTTATATTATGTTCAATACCTATGATATGCTTGACGAATGCTAACAGGCTTGGGTGAGGTGCCTTCTCATTCCTCAATCGCGGTGCTATGATTAGGCCCTAAGCTTGGGTCATGACACAAAACTATTGACTGTGTACTTTTTTGGCAATATTATTTTTAATATAGGTACAAATGTTCCCCTCCTACATATGGCTAGTTGATCTATACAACTTTAGAGTTTGTGAGATCTAACGGTTTGAGGATATGTTTTTTGTTCATTTTTAGACGTGCTTCTTTCTTTAGTTTAGTTTATGTTAGGACACTGAGTTAGATAGGGCTTAACCTAGTAACTCATCTATGTGTTAAAGGAATTTTAGACATATGATGTAGCTTGGAGTGTTATTACCTTTTATACTATTTCTAGTCTTTATTGAGTTTGTTTGACTACCTCACTTTTACTTCGACATTCTCATATGTCCTTACTTACCTTATGTATGTGGTGAATACAAAGAGGTTTGGTTGGAGTCCATCGGGTTTCTAATCAGTGTGTCACATCTAAGAATTGCTTTGGCCGTGATAATTATTTTAGATTAAAAATAAGCTAAAGTTTCATAAACAGATTCAAAAGTTCGCGATCAAATTTCTGCAACAACTGCTTGGCACCTAGATATGCTAGGGTTAACCAGGTAGTTAAACTTATTTTCGAATTACAGAGCAAGTATAGATTGATAGGCGATTACATGCTTAAATTTTGTTGCACGGTGTTTGGATGGCTAAACATGTTGATTTTTCTATTTAGGGTGGTAAAGTCCTTGTCTAGTGGTGTTGGCATTATGAGGGTTGTGGTGCATTTATTTTTAGAGTTTCATGACACTGGTAGGGATTAAATGTAAGACATTATTGGGTTATAGCAATTTTTAGATTTAGTATCTTTGAGGGGAATTTCAGGTATTGTTGGGTTAAATCATTTAAAGTAAAATATAATTAAACTAGTAGGTACACACATCCTACTTGGCATCTTACGTGACATTTTGCATTTTTTATGTCACATAAAATGTATATTTATTTATTAATTTTATACAATTTTAAGTGTCTAATCAACATATTCTTGGGAATCAATTGATGGTCAATCCTTACTATCTTGGATGTATTCTTCTGAGTTATAATCATCCTCAGATGAGAACTTCGACATGATGCTCTCTAGTTGTTCATTGCATCAGAGATCTTCATCTGATGGAATATCAAATTCTGAAGTAGTTTGATCTTATTGTTCATTGAAACTGAAGTGTTCATTGATTGCCTTGAGGTAATCATCAATTAGACTATCCTCTTTTAAGGTGTAAAGCTCCGAAACCTCATGATCGGATTCGATCCGTTCAGGTTCGGGGAAGCCATGATTTTTGGGCTGTCAGCCCTCTTCATTGATGGATCTGGTCATATCATCTTGTGTTTTATCTTCATTTATTTTCTCTAATGATGATGTTTTATAGTCGTCAAAGTTTGGATGTGGAAAGACTAGGTACGTACTTCCTGCAGTTGCAGTTAATACATCTTGAGGTAGTGTTCTTTTTTTTGCTAATATTGCATTTGGTAATCATCATGATTCTTGGGTCCATAGTTTTGTTTTTCTTTCGCATTTTTTAATGCTTCTTTGGATTGCTTTTGGGCTACCGTAGCAATATCCTTTCTCTCCCACACGAACTTAGCTATGTCACACTCTAGTTGTTCCTTTTGCTGGGAAGGTTAAGCTATACCAGAGAAGAACTTATGCATGATGCTCCTGCTTTGGTGGGGGGTAAGGTTGTGAGCACATCAGAAAAAAGGTAGGCCTAGTTAGAGAGGTGATGTCCTCCTTGGCTCGGGACTACTATATTTCAGGCTCTAGATCTGCAAATTGATGGCTATTCTCTAATTCCTTTGTTGTTCGAAGAAGTGAGATAGTGACATTCCTGGCGGACATAAATCAAATTGTATAGTTTTTAATCTATGTTCCAGTGCTCGAATAAGACTGGCATGTTGGTTGGACGTTTCTTCCATCTGCTTTTCCATCAAGTCCATCTTTGTTTGCATCTTTCCTTGAGACTGGATAACATTTTTGATAGAATGACTGATGCTGGACAACGCCTTGTTTTGGACCATCACTTTCTCTAATTGCCAGTTGAGGGTTGCCTCTATGTCGCCATGTGGCATATGTTCTTTCCATGGTAGGATAACTTTCTTATTCAGTATTTTTGGAGTGTTGCTTAGGTTATACTTTTCAAAAGGTTGGTATATGAGATATCATATGAGGTCCTTGAGCCTATAGGTGATACTATGAACACTAAAGGTGCAGGCTCTTTTGTGGAGGTAGGTTTAGATGGAGTTGGTAAGGTTACCACTCTAGAGGGTTATAAGAGACAAGGAATGGATATTTATCCTCTTTACTTGGCTTCCAATCATGTTCGTACTAAAAATAGTCTTCCTTACTACTATCATCATCTATTCCTCTTCTAAACATAACTGACAGGTACATTCTAAGTTCCATGGTATGTGTCCAGAGATGGGGCACTTAAACCATCCAATTGCTTGACCATCATGATTGAATTGATGGATCCAATCCTATATGTTGTTGTTATCGTAATCTATACCGTATGGTTGGAGCTTTTTGAGGTGAGAGTGGTCAAACCTTATGGCGATTGTTTCATCTAGTTTTCTGGTGAAAGTAGGCTCAGTGGACGGGAGAGGTTGAGATTGATTTCTCAACTTCTCGTAGTTTGTGACCCATGAGGTACGGAGAATGTTGATGAGTTCCTTGTAGCTTATTTGTCTAGGGATCTTAGTTAACTGAGTCATTTCTTTGGTAGCGTCTATGTTTACAAAGAGAACAACTTGGCCACCAGGGACTTATAGGTCCATGTCATGGTTCTAAACTTACCAAGCTAGTTGGTAGTGTAGAGTAGCCTGGATAGCATCTCAAGCTTGTGGAGATCCAAGTATCTAGACCTAGATCTTCAACGCCTCCGTGAGGTATGGATCGTATAGGAACATGTTGAAGTTGGGATAGATTGTGATGAACACAGTCCTGGCATTGAGAGAGATCTCAGAGGTGCCCAAATTTGCATGTAGGTACTCGTTATATCGAGTATCCGAGAGGGAAAGATATGCTGCTATGGGTTGGACTTTTCTTTCATGATATGTCAATGCAACTCAGACAACTCCAAAATCGATATGCGTGAACCCCAAGATTTTTCACTAGTGTAGAAGTTCCTCTAGCACCTACAGTGTGGTAAACTATTCTTGTTAGGTCAAAAGAATAGGATGTTGGTCAAGTTTTGAGGCAGAAACATATTCTTTCACTCCTTTGGGTTTAGGTTGACTAGGGAGGAGATTTGCAACCAAGAATTACAGGTCATTTTGGAAAAGGCAGAATATGGGTTCAATAGAGGAAGATATGTGAAGTATATTTTCTTTTCTAGGGTAACACATCTACTTCATAGACATAGTGGTATTTGCAAGATAGAGTTTTTCTATGGGTAGGAGTCATCTCTACCTTGGAAAAGGACTTACAAAGACTCAACGCCGAAGTTAAAGACATAGATTTACAAGAATTAGATAAAGACGGTAAAAGCTCTGAAATAGACATATTTTTGGATTTTTTGGACTATAATGACACACACACATATTTGTTCTAAGGATCTATGCGCAGACCCGATATTTGTTTTAAAGATCTAAGGAAAAAACTCAAAACTACTTATATAAAGACTATATAAAGACTGGAAATAAACACATAACTAAACACACAAAGACTGGAAGTAAACACATAACTAAAAGTAAATGACTGAATAAGTAAAGTTGGCAATATAACATGATAAATAGACCTTATGAAGACCTCATTCCTCCATCCAGGGTGACGAAGAAGGGGTTGGCTCAAATACCATGTTGGCGCGAGGAGGTGTGCAGGAGGTTCCAAGCACATCACAGATAGGACCGGCGGGACTAGGACCCCGATGGCTTAGATAAGTTACAAGCGGTGTGAGACCATGTGCCAAGAAAGATCACCTGAGGCACCACTACCACAATGTTTTTAGCAATCTCATCAAATCCGAGCAAAGCCCATATAGAAATCTCAAAAAAGATAAAAAAAATATGCCATATGCTTTACTGCTTGGTTGGTCAAGTTACTACTGTGCTTAGAAACCCAATGGACTTGGGATGACAAGTCGACTATTATGGACAAGATCGCTAAAAACGTAGTGGTAGTGGTGCCTCAGGTGATCTTGCCTGGCATATGATCCCAAACTGCTTATAACCTGTCCAAGCTGCCAGGGCCACGGTCCCGCCGGTCCTGTCTGTGGTGTCCTCTGAACCCCTTACTTGCCTTCTTGCACCCTACATGATATCAGAGTCAACCCTTTCTCCTTCACCCCAGAGGGAGGAACGAGGTCTTTATAAGGTCTATCTCTCATGATATACTACCAACTTTACTTATTCAGTCATTTATTTTCAGTTATGTGTTTACTTCCAGTCTATGTGTTTACTTTGAGTTCCATAGCCATAAAAACACTCTCCATACTCTTTAACTTTCAGTTCTATGTTTAAATTCTAAAGTCTTTAGCCATAAATCTCTTAACAGTCATTACATAAACAATTTTGAATCTTTTCCTTAGATCTTTAGAACAAATATCGAGTCTGTCTATAGATCCTTAGAACACATACTTGTGTGTGTCTTTATAGTCCAAAAAATATAAAAATATGTCTATTTCAAAGTCTTTACCATTGTCTTCTAGTTCCTATAAATCTATGTCTTTACTTTCATAGTTGAGTCTATGTAAGTCCTTTGCCAAGTTAGAGATGAATCCTAGCCGTAGCAAAACTCTCTCTTGACAATACGACTATCTCTATAAAGTAGATATGTTACCCCCAAAAAGAAAATATCCTCCATATATCTCCCTTTACAAAAGCCATATTCTGTCTTTGCTAAAAAGACCTATAATCCTTGGTTACAAATCCGCTCCCTAGTCCAACCTAAACCAAAAGGAGTGAAAGAATATGTTGTTGCCTCAAAACATGACCAATACCTTATTCTTGTGACCCAACACTGTAGATGCCAGAGGAATTTCCATGCCTGTGAAAAAGCTTAGGGTTCACCCATATCCATTTTGGTGCTGTTAGAGTTGCATTGACGTACCACAGAAAAAAGGGCCAGCCTATAGTGACATGTCTTTCCCTTTTGGATACCTGATACAAAGAGTACTAACATGCAAATTTAGGCACCTCTGTAATCACCCTCAACGACGGGAGTGTGCTCATCACAATCTAATTCAACTTTAACAAGCCCCTGCATGATCTGTACCTCACAGAGGCATTGGAGATCCAGGTCCAGATACTCGGAGCTCTACAAGCTAGAAATATTGTCCAGGCATTTCTAGTTTGGCGATTTCAGAACCATACCATGGACCTATCACTCCTTCGTGGCCAAGATGCTCTCTTCCTAAACATAGATGAAACCAACGGAATAACTTAGTGTACCTAGATCCCTAGACAAATTAGTCGGGTGGAGTTTGTTAACATTCTCCCTACCTCATGGGTCACAAACTATGAGAAGTTGAGGAATCTCCCTCAACCTCTCCAGTCCACTAAGCCTACTTTATCCAGAAAACCTGATGAAATAGTTGCCATAATCTTTGACCACTCTAACATCAAAAAGCTCCAGAAAACTTCCTTATCCATTAATATGTACCAACCTTAGATGATAACTGAAAACCCACTAATCCAAAACTTGCATTAGAGTTTGGTACCTACCACTTTGACGATTGGATTAAGTAGTTTGATTTGAATGTTCAATATGTCCATTGGTCACGTAGTCCCTTCACATGATACATATCGTGGGATATGGACTGTAACTTCCAAAAGTGCCAAGATGATGAGATATTGATAGATGAGGATTACAACTAGGACAAACCTTCATAGACTATTACATATGAACCCAGAAACCCGCAAAGGTCATCATCTCCATCAAAATCTACCTCCATAAAAGGGCCTGCACCTCTAATGTTTATTCTATCACTTAAAAGCTCAAGCACCTCATATATTCCCCCCCCCCTCCCCCCAAAACTTTTGAAAGGGATAACCTGAATTATGCTCAAAAAAACTAGATAAGAAAATTATCTTGCCATCAGGAGACCATATGCCACACGGTGACATAGAGGCAACCCTCAACTGGCAATCAGAGAACATGATGGTGTAGAACAAGGTATTGTCCAACATCGGACACTCTATCAAGAGAATCATCCAATCTCAAGGCAAGATGCAAAACAAAGATGGACTTGATGGAAAAAAGGATGGCAGAAATGTCCAACCAACATGCTGAACTAATTCAAGCACTGGAACATAGACTGAAAAACTATACTGTTCAATTTATGTTCACCAGGATTATCACTATCTCACTTATTTGAACAACAAAGGAATGAGATAGCAGCCATCAAGGAGCAGATCCAGAGCCTGAAATACGGTAGTCCCAAACAAAGGTTGACATTACCTTCTCCAACTAGGCCTACCTTATTTCCCATGTGCTCATAGCCTTAGCCCTCGCAGAAGCAGGAAAGCTTTATTTATAAGTTCTTCTTTGTTAAACCTCAAACTTCCCAGCAAAATGAAAAACTAGAGTTTGACATAGCTAAGTTCGTATGGGAGAAAAAGGATGCAGTTGTGGCAGCCTAAAAGTAAGCTGAAGAAGTGCAGAAAAAGGAGAAGAGAAAGAAAGCTACATATCCAGGAACCATGATGATTACCAGATGCAACACTCGCAAAAAGAAGAACACTACCTCAAGATACATCTACTGAAACTGTAGGAAGGAAGATGAAGATAAAGCATGGGCTGATATGATCAGATCCATCAATGAAGAGGACCAACAGCCCAAAAATCATGGCCTCACCAAACCTAAACCGATTAAATCTGATCAGGAGGTTTTGGAGCTGTATACCTTAAAAGAGGATAGTGCAACTAATAATTATCTCAGGTCGATCAATGAACACTTTGGATTAAATAAATAGCAAGATGAAACTACATCAGAATCTAAAGTTCTATCCTACGAAGATCTCTGATGTAATGAAAAACTGAAAAGTATCACGTTGGAGTTCTCATCTAAGGATAATAATCACTCAGAAATATACATCTAAGATAGTGAAGATTCTCCATCAACTGATTCCCAAGAATATGTTGACGATTCCTAGGAATCTATGGAAGAAACTACAGAATCATCACTAACATCAAATAAGGAATACTATCCCCACTTTTCATGAACAAGTACAAAGAACCTAAAGTCTCCAAAGTAAATAATGATGGTGACAGTAAGACAGAGAATCCTATCCTAAAACGAAGGCCCAAATCAGCGACCATATATCAAAATTAAGTTAGAATCGGCTTTCACACTTTCACACTATATAATGTCAAAGTCTCACAGTGGCCCTGAAAATCTAAGACTTCTACACTTGGATGGTCAAACAAGAATTTGGTTGAGCATGAGAAGTACATGATCCTATCCAAACTCACTTCAAAGGTCTCCAACATTCTTTGGGATTGATGGAATGCACTAGGATTGTAAGATTGCAAATACTTTTTCACATCCCAAGTCTTCACCGACAACCTGAACATCCTTATAGAAGTCTTTTTGGAGATACCCGCCAATGAAGAGAGTACCTGCATAGACAGCTCTTCGAGATGAAATGCACATCGTATGATAGAAACAACATCAATATCCATTTCCAAAAGATGGCAAAAATTCTACTTTGAGCTAGGAGGAGACCCTAGTTTGAAGTAGGCATTTGTGTCATCACTGCCTAAGATGCTATCAAGGCATGCCATGATGATTATAGAGGAAAAGTTCAAGACCATAATTTTCCTGCACATCGGCTACATTAGGCAGGCGATCTTCCAAGCACTGGACAGCATTTGCACAAAGAGAGATGTGCTAAAACTTATCGTCTAGAGCAACTTGGCACTTGACAAGGTATGCAGTAGGAGTGACTTTGTCACCAAGTCTGACTATGCGTGGTCAAGTCACTGAGTAAGATAGAAGGTCCATAAATTGTTCAAGAGGTTCAAGCTACCCAAACCTCCATATGCAAGGTAAAGGATGACCCTGTGCACCAAGTGTTTCAGGAGAAGAATTCCAGGCAACCATGACAAGAGAAACTGGTGCTTCCTATGCAACAAACCTAGACACTTTGCCAAAAATTGCATACAATCGAGAAGATTAGGACAAGACCCTCTAACTGTTCGATGAAATAGCAGACCATAAAGGCATCTATCACAACAAAAATGATGATTTGGAGACTGTCTTCTCCATAGAGGATGAACTTAAGGGAAAAACACTCTTCTCCCTAGATGTATACAAAGCAGTAAAGGAGGATGGCAACACTACTGATGAATCCGGCAACATCATCTACCAGATATCCAAACTAGTAAAGAACGACTAGGTTGACATCCTACACATTTAGTTGGCTATCTTCTAACCCAAATGGAATAAGCTGGTGTACGTAATTGCACTCGTGGATACAGGGGCTACATCATCCATCCTCAACATAGCAGTCTTACCCGATGATCATTGAATTTCTCACTTCTAGAACTTCAGTACTTTATCAAGAGAAATCCTAGAAACCAAGATGATCACTAGGCACACTATCATGATTGAGTCCTTCCTAAGCTTATAATTTCGAACCAAACTACTTGGTTCATCCATCCCTCGAAGAGACCTCATCATTGGGTTAGACATCTACAGACAACTCAAGGATGGTCTTGAGATATGAATAAGGGGAATAGCTTTTAGGAAACAATTCAAGCCATACACCACTGCCTCTAAGTTATTCCACTTCTCCGGTGAAGACATCAACTACATAAGCCCTATATCCATCTCAATGATCAGAAAGCCACCAACACCTGCAGATGGAATGGTGGACAACCCACAAGAATTATTCACCTACTTTGGGGATCCTTTTGATCCATCAATTATGGTGAAAATAAGGATATTCTACGAACTCTAACTATTTAGAAAGTATGTAGGATCCATCCTCTAATCTTTTAGAGTCCACCCGGAGAACCCATTCTGCCACGCCTTCATCTTCATGGAAGATGATTTCCCTCTGGAACTCAAGTGGTTGTTTTAGTACCTATGTCACCAAGACTACATCCTTATGGAGTTCAAGTGCAACCTATTCAGGGATTCTGACAGAATCATAACACCCTTACAACAGTTCTTACTTTAGTTTTGACCAAGGTGATAGTGGGTGCATTGAGACAAAGATTCCTACGAGGCCAAGATTTTCATATTGCATAACTCAGTGAAGATAATCAACAAATAGGTCTAGGCCTGACGAAAAATTTCCTATACTAGAATTTCCCCATCTCTATTTTGTCCATGGAAGACAAATACCATGAAGCATAAAGAATCATCTTCCAGCAAAATAGGTGCATCCCAAAGGAGATATGGTCCATAGAAGGAGCATGATAGAACTATACCAATGACCACCCTTACTAGGAGGAGGTCCGACAAGCTGCTAAAGAATAAAAGGTTTTGTATGAGATCATCAAATATTAAGCCACTCAAAAAAGGACAAGCATCCGGCTAAATCTTCCGCCATAAAAATGGGATATAATGTTGTAGGACTATTCAGCAGGAACATACACTTCACTAGATCGCTCAAGAGAGGCCTTGAGAATAGAGAGATGAGCAAGAAGAAACATGGTGTTGATGGGTGGATAGAAGAAGTACTCACGCCCATCGATAACACCTTCAACCCTATATAGTCTGATGTTACCCGATGACATGAATAAGTTTCACCACATCAAAATTACCACCTCCACCAAAAATTACCATTACCAGCCAAAATTACCTCAGCTTCCTTACCAAGTTTACCCCAAAGATTCATCACCAAGTTAGTTGCAATCTCTTGCCACCAAGCTTACCCAAATTTTGTCCCTAAGTCAATCGTAATCTATCATGCCTCTAAATCTATAAGGATGAACAAGCATTCAGTTCCCCCAAGACCCGAGAGAACTAACTTATAACTTGTGCTCACTATACATATGACTGTGACAGTCATAAGTAGTGACAAGTTACTGCAACCAATAGGTATAAAAGATCAAAATAGGTAGTACCCAAACTTATATACTAGGCATGGTCGTTGAGGACACAACTATTTAGAGATAAGATACAACTAAACTATGCACAGTTAGTCTATAAAGACTCTGTAAGATAAAACACCTTAACATAGGTTAGGTTAGGCCTCGCGTTACTTAACCTATTATAAAGTACCAAAACGCATATACTAAAGACTCAGTAAAGCCTCGGATCAACTTGGATCTCATCAAAAGCAGTTGAGTGTCTGGTGCGTCTATGTTGGAGGTCTACTAGCTAGAGTACCTGCACCTACAACATGAATTGCAGCATACCCCAAGAGGGACGTCAGTACAAAATAATATATTGAATATGTAAGGCAATAGCATATGTAAAATGAGAATTCAAGTGAAATCAAGTACCAAGATATAAATGCACAAATCATAGTAAATACCACCTTTTTTATACATACGGAACCATGTACATTACATTCTTTTCTTTACTTGTCAGTGCTTTATAGTTCCTTTAGGCATGTAACAGAAATGACCAGCTGATCAGTGGAAGATAAGGATGACCCATGCTAGCATTTTAACCCCTGGGATGTTGTCCTTATAGCTATACAGATTGGGATCAACCCATGATAGGCTTTCGCCCCTGGGCTACCACCCTTATAACCCAAGTGAGATTGACCCATCCTAAGCTCTTGCCCCTGGGCTGCCACCTACATTATAGATAGTGTTCAAGTTATTATTTAATGCTTTGAGATTGTTCTTTGGTGGTCATGACAATCTTTAAGATTTGAAGCTATGTACTTGTAACATATGATAGGATAATAGTCTCTTAAGGTAGTACAATAATATAGGAAACAAGTGTGACGTTAGCATACTATTTCAGAGTTCAAATGACAAAATTGGCTTCAAGAACAAAAGTAGATTTGTCATGCTAGTGCTTGGAAGAAAATGCTACAGGTTTACTAATAAACAATACTGCCACTACTGGAATAGCACTTGAGAAGCTTACTAGTTGATAGTGACACAAGTGTCAGATTTTTTGCCAAAGAATATGAAATTGGATAGCCTTACAAACCTTGTTGTATGACCTTGTTATTACCTCGAAGTAACCTCTTTTCTTTGCAAATGTTTATCTATAATAGAATGAGTGATAAAATAAGCATTAGTAGCTCATAAACATATGTTGGCAGTCCAATCTTACCCAAAATAACATTCAGGAGGCAAATTCAAAACTACCAACCTAAGGGTGTTCTTTCAACCCTTCCTCTTATAATTGCATTTGTGTAATACATATTTTTGTAAACATAGCACCTCAGCTTGTTTCAAGTTCCATAATACACCTACCACAGTTTACAAGGTGCAACACGTAACAGCTCTACACAACACATAATTAAGTAGTGTAACTTGCACCCTTTTCATATATTTCAACACCAACAATTCACACTATTTCCCAACATTAACCAAACCGGTTTTGACAAATTTATTCACCCAAACAGTCCCAAAATAGTCCAATGTACACGGATGATGTGAGACCATAGTTCCTAATCATCCTCCCATGAGTACTTACCAAATTTATGCTTAAAATATCATACTTAGCCTTATGTTGAATGAAAATAAAGATGTCGCAGTAACATACTTCAATTCATATAACTTGTCATTTTTAACTCAAATTCTTCAAGAACTTCAATTTTTCTTCACACTTTAAACCAAACAAGAAGATAAAAGTCCTTTAACAATCAAGACGAATAAGCTGCAACTTGGGAGAATATTCTACAATATACTCCTATTTAAGCATAAGTAACATGTTTTTCTTATCTTTCATGATAGAATTGAGCTAAATTATATGTATTTGAACTCACCTTAGCCTGAAACAAGGAGGATCTCCTCAAGAACCCTAAAGAAAGTTAAGGTGCTATTTCTTAACCCTTGAGACAGAAGAGAAAGATGGAGTTTAATCTACTTTTTGGGTGTGTTAAAATGGATAAAGTTTCCAGCTAAACTTGGCTTCTATAAGACCTTTTTGGCCCTTAAAATAATCTCTTAGAACCTCCTTATTTTGCTTCATTTTCAGCCACTAAATGGCCAAGTAGGTGATGCAGCTTCTTATGTATGTCAAACTGCTCAAAAAGGTCAAAGTAGGTGACACACCTACTTGCTTTATACTTTGTTGGGCTAATTACTTGGGCCTTAGCAGATTTGGAAGGTGGGCTTCCTCTTTTTCATTGTCCTTTTTCTTACTTAGTTTGGAATCTAGTGAGTCCACTAGTATAGGTTAAATCTGACCCATTAGTCCTGGACACCTTAACTAGATCCATATAGCTTAAGTAGGTGGTACACCTAGTAGCTCAATTAAGTCGAGCAAGTAACCCAGTTATCTTGTTCTGTTTTTAAACCTCACTCCCTCTTGGTGTAACTCAATATTTTACCATAAATCTTTAAAATCAACAACTTTTTTTATCTTGAGTTTAAATACTTCCATTAGGTTTGACTTGGAATAAGTCAAGGCACCACAACACCTTTTATCGAATTAAAATCACCACAACTCAAATATGGAACTTGATTCATCGCCTATACAATCAAGTCAGGTAAAGAGTCATGTGTATAGAACTAGTCTATGCATAACATGGGGTGCTATATCCTCCCCCCCCCCTTAGGAACATCCGTCCTCGAATGATAATATAGTTAGTCAGCCCAGACAAGTTCGAGACTAAGCTATTATCACATAATATATATAGACACATACTTACTTGTCAATGCCTCTGTTCTGACTTTTTCATCCTTCTCTATGGACTGAAAGATATGGAGGTAATTCGATTTCATTGCTTCTTTTGCTTCCCGATAAGCTCTTCAACTGCCTTATTCCTCCATTGTACTTTCATAGAAGCTACTTCTTTATTTCTTAACTTCTTGACTTGTCGATCTAGAATAGCAATGGGTACTTCCTCATAAGTGATTCCTTCTGTAACCTATACATATTTAGTTGGAGTGAGACGAGATGGGTCACCTATGCACTTTCAAAGCTTTGAAATGTGAAACACTGCATGAACCATACAAAGCTCCTGAGGTAGCTCTGATTCATAGCTTTTAGGAAATAGTTCAAGCCATACACCACTGCCTCCAAGTTATTCCACTTCTCCAGTGAAGACATCAACTGTGGAAACTGCATGTGCATCTCAACGATTAGAAGGCCACTAACACCTTAATATAGAATGGCGGACTACCTATCGGAATTGTTCACCTACTTTTGGGATCTCTTTGATCCAAGAATCATAGTGGAAAGAAGGACATTCTACAAACTCCAACTATTCAGAAAGTATGGAGGATCTATCCTAAAACCCTTTGTAGTCTACTCGGAGTACCCATTCGGCTACGTCTTCATCCTCCTGGTAGATGATTTTCCCCAAGAACTCCTATGGTTGTTTTGGTAACTATATCACAATGACTACATCCTTATGGTGTTTAAGTGCAACCTGTTCAAGGATTTCAACAAAATCACGCCACCCATACAATAGTTCTTACTATGGTTCTGACCAATATGATGGTCGGTGCGTTGCTTCAGAGATTCCTATAAGGCTAAGATTTTCATGTTGCACATGTCAATAAAGATAATCAACAAAAAGGTCTAGGACAGACCAAAACTTTCCCTATGGTGGAAATTCCTCGCCTCTATTTTTTCCTTGGAAGACGAATACCATGAAGCAAAAGAAATCATCTTCCAACAAAATAGGTGCATCCTAAAGGAGATATAGCCCAAAGAAGGAGCATGATAGAACTACACGGATGACCACCCACACTAGGAAGAAGTTCCACAAGCTACTAAAGAATACAATGTTCCATATGAGATCATCAGAGATCAGGCCACTTAAAAAATGAAAAGCATCAGTCCGAATCTTCAGCCATAAAAGAGGGATCATAATTTTGCAAGGTCATTGAGCAGGAATAGATACTTCACTAGATCACTCAAGAGTGGCCTTGAAAATAGAGAGCTGAGTAGGAAGAAACATGGAGTCAATTAGTAGATGGAAGAAAGATACTCACACCTGTCGGCGACACCTTCAACCTCTACATAGTTAATGATACCCGATGACATATGCAAGTTTCACCACAACAATATTACCAGCTCCACTTAAAAATTGCCATTACCCAATTACCAGTCAAAATTACCCCAAATTACTCAATAAGTTTACCCTAAAGTTTTGTCACCAAGTCGGCTGCAATCCTTTGCCACCAAGCGTAACCAAACTTTGTCCCCAAGTTCGCTGTAATCTTTTACCATAGACTTTATCCATAAGCCAGCTGTAATACTTCATAACCAAGTTACCTTACTAGCAACTTATCCACTTGCTTAAAATCCACCTACAAGTAGCTTGCACACCTCCTTGCATATTACCAATAAGTAGCTTACCCACCAGCTTGCCAGATGTCTACAAGTAGCTTACACGCCTACTTACAACTGCCTAAAAGTTGCTGACTTACTAGCTTGCATATATTGTCATATGCCAACATCAAGCTTTGGTTTTTGTGTTTTGTTTTAGTAGGCTCCTTTCATATGTAGGTGGGGTCCGATTTGAATAGAGTAGATAAGAATAGTTGGTCTTGATAAGACTTACTATTTTTTGATAGGTTTACTATTTTTACAATAAGGTAGGGTCTATCCAATCCTAAAATGGTGTGCCATGTGGGATAATATTTTTTATTTTAGAGTCGGTTTGTAAGGCCAACCTTCTCCTATAAAAGGAAGGCCAAGTCTTAAGTTAGAGACATCTTAGACTCAATCTTAGACCCGATCTTAGACCCAATCCTAGATCCAATAGAAATCATACAAACTAAAGACAAGTCCTTAGTCTAGAGCCTAGAGTCTGAGAGAAATATCCTTACGAAATTCTATCAAACTTCTTACGCTTTTGTAAATATGATTGTTGGCTAAACTTTCTCTTGTTCTTCTATCTTGGGGAGGAGATATACTGTTCGGTCCCGTAGACTTAATAGAGCAGGGAAGGGATCTAAGGTGCCACTCTGACGAGCTCTGCTTATTAGGAAGTCGATGACAAGGTAGGTTACACAATATTAACTAGGCACTACTACAATAGTTAATGTTTGCCCTTACACCACTAGTTGTGAGTACAATGTCCTCTCAAAATAGAACCAAGCAAGGGAAATTAGTACCACTAGAAGGAGACATGAGGAGAAATATGTTAAAGGGAACTATAGGCCAGGGAGAGCCACTCAAAACTCATGTGGAAAGCCAAAAAAAGTCAAAAATATACCATATGCTTTACTGCTTGGTTGGTCAGGTCACTATTGCACTCACAAACCTAGCGGATTTGGGATAGTAAGCTGCTTGCTTTGGACGAGATCGCTAAAAATGTTGTGGTAGTGGTGCCTCAAGTGATCTTACCTGGCATATTATCCCACACCTCTTGTAAATTATTTAAGCCATCAGGGTCTCGGTCCCGCCGATCTTATCCGTGGTGTCTTCCGAACCCCTGAACCCCTCCTCGTGCCTACATAGTATTTGAGCCAACACCTTCTCCATCACCGTGGAGGGAGTAACGAGGTCTTCATAAGGTCTATTTCTTGTGTTATACTTCCAACTTTACTTATTCAGTCATTTACTTTTAGTTATGTCTTTACTTCTAGTCTTTGTGTTTACTTTGAGTCCATCGCCATAAAAAACTCTCCATACTCTTTAACTTTTAATTCATGTGTTTAAATTCAGTCTTTACCCATAAATCTTTGTACAGTCGTTATATAAATAGTTTTGAGTCTTTTTCTTAGATCTTTAAAACAAATATCAAGTTTGTCAATAGATCTTTAGGACAAATCCATATGTGTGTCTTTATAGTCTAAAAAATCCAAAAATATGTCTATTTCAGAGTCTTTATAGTCTTCATCTAGTTCCTGGAAATCTATGTCTTTACCTTCAAAGTCAAGTCTGTGTAAGTCCTTTGCCAAGTTAGAGATGACTCCTACCCTGAGCAAAACTCTCTCTTGCAAATACGACTATCGCTATGAAGTAGATGTTTTACCCCTAGAAAAGAAAATGTCTCCACATATATACCTCTACTGAACCCATATTCTGCCTTTTCGAAAAAGACCTCTAATCCTTAGTTACAAATCCACTCCCTAGTCCAACCTAAACCCAAAGGAGTGAAAAAATATGTTACTGCCTTAAAACTTGACAATCACCCTATTCTTGCGACCCAAGAAGAACATTTTATAACACTACAGATGCCAGAGGAATTTCCACGCTAGTGGGAAAGCTTGGAGTTCATAAATATTTATTTTGGTGTCATCAGAGTTTCGTTGACATATCGTGAAACAAAAAGCCATCCCATAGTAGCATATCTTTCCCTCTTGGATACCCGATAAAATGAGTACTAACATCTAAATTTGGGCACCTCTAAAATCATCCTCAATACTGGGGCTATGTTTGTCATAATCTATCCCACCATCACATGTCCCTGCATGACCCGTACCTCACGAAGGCATTGAAGATCGGAGTCCAGATACTTAGAGCTCCACAAGCTAGAGATGCTATCCAGGCTACTCTACACTACTAGCTAGCTTAGCAAGTTCAGAACTATGCCATGGACATATCACTCCCTGGTGGCCAAGATGCTCTCTTCCTAAAAATGGACTCCACCAATGTAACAACTCAAAGTACCTAAATCCCTAGATAAATTAGCCAGGAGAAGCTCGTCAACGTTATCCCTATCTCATGGGTCAAAAACTATGAGAAGTTGATAAATCTCTCTCAACCTCTCCAGTACACTAAGCCTACTTTCACCAGAAAACCCGATGAAACAGTCACCATAAGCTTTCACCACTCTCACCTAAAAAAGCTCTACAAAACTTCCATCTCCATAAATATTACCAACCCTTGGATGATAACGTAGAACTCACAGTTCCAAAACTTGCATCTGAGTTTGGTACCTACCACTTCAATGATTGGATTGAGCAGTTTAATTTGAATGGTCAATGCGTCCATTGGCCACGTTGTCCCTTCACAAGACACATATCGTGGGATATGGACTATGACTGCCAGGAGTGCTAGGATGATAAGATATTGATGGATGAGGATTATAACTAGGTTAAACCTTCGTTCACGATTACATATAAACTTAGAAACATACAAAATCCATCATCTCCATCAAAACCTACCTCCACAAAAGAGATTACACCTCCAATGTTTATGCTATCACCTACAAGCTCAAGCACCTTGTATGATTTTCCGCCATACTAACCTTTTGAAAGGGATAACCTGCATTACGCTCCAAAAGTACCACATAAGAAAGTTATCCTACCATCGGGATAATATATGCCACACGGCGACATAGAGGCAACCCTCAATTGGCAATCAAAGAATGTGATGGTCCAGAAAAAGGCATTATCCAGCATCAGTCATTCCATCAAGCATGTCGTCTAGTCTCAAGGAAAGATGCAAATAGAGATGGACTTAATGGAAAAGAAGATGGCAGAATGTCCAACCAATAAGCTAGACTTATTCGAGCACTGGAACATAGATTGGAAACTATACAATTCGATTTATGTCTGCTAGGAACATAACTATCTGACTTCTTTGAACAACAAAGAAATGAGATAACATCCATCAAGTTGCGAATCTAGAGCCTGAAATACGATAGTCCCAAGCCATAGAGGACATCACCTTCTCCAACTAGGCCTACCTTATTTCCTATGTGCTTATAGCCTTACTCCCTGCCTATATAGGAGAGATTCATGAATAATGTCATGACCCAAGCCTTGGGTCTAGATGTTACACGGTGACTGGAAACCCAAAGAGACCCACATAAGCCTGTTAGCATATCAATCACGCATCCTTGGTTGTGGAAACAAGGTAAATAACAACAAAAGATATATAAAATGGGAAGTGGGACTAAGGGAAGTATTGAATATAAACAAAGTATAAGAGTCAAGCTCATATCACAATAACATCATAATATCCAACATATACCTCTAACTTAAATGAAGTGGAGGCCAAGATACTTTTCGGGCTCACCCTCATAATGATAAATGTTCAACCCTAAGAAGTCTTAAAATAGCAAGAAAAGTAGATAGTGTCCTCGAACTTGAGGACTCACCAAAGCTTTTCTTCAAAGAATCTCACTAGCCACATGAAGGATGATCAAGAGGAACTCTGGTCCCTACATGGTGATATCAAATAAACATAAAGTATGCGTTAGTACATTTGAATGTACTAAGTATGTAGGATATAATGCAACAAACATAAGTCAATACAGTCAAAATGCATAGTAATACGTAATAGATAAATGAGATCTCAATATGTCATGCATGGTTAATGTCTAAAGTAAAACATGCTTATAAATCATTCAACTTGCATGGAACATAATATATGTGCATGAAGGACCTTAACTGACAAAGAATAAGACCAAGCGAGCTATAACTTAGAATCTGAATGATTACCCCTCATCAGTAAATAGGTGGTTTACTTGCCAAGGTAAACCATACTTCACCTTATTGGAGACTATCCTATTTCTGAGAAGTAACCCCCCTTAAAGGAACCTGTCCCATTTTGGGGTGGATTTCATGATAAAGTGCACTAAATAGATCTACTAGTATAGCAAGGGTAAAGTATAATCCTATGATAGCACATAGTTTAGGGAAAGGAGTATGGACCCTTAAAGATAGTCCACACTGACATCCAATCCATCAATTCTAAATCTAATCCCAAGGAATACATGAAGTAATCATAGCTTTAATAACTTTTAAGAAAAATGGAAACATGACATAAGCAGGTTTAAACATGCATGATCTATAATGGTGAGCCTAAGTTGAAATATGAGAGTATAATAATAATACATGAACCCTTGGTTTAACATGAATGGCTCACAAGAGGTAAAATCTTAAAAATAGGGCTTAACTTCATA
Source organism: Solanum sejunctum (assembly GCA_025642045.1). Lineage (NCBI taxonomy): Eukaryota > Viridiplantae > Streptophyta > Magnoliopsida > Solanales > Solanaceae > Solanum > Solanum sejunctum. The sequence continues at coordinate 25,712 of JAOTQJ010142225.1, forward strand.
CTTGTATAATCACAGATAATTTCATGAATTCATAACATACTTGAAAGACCATAGTCATCATGAAGTCACTTGACTTGTAAAACATATAAATAACTTGAGGATTCTTGACTTGACATTTCATCGAGCACTTCGTGGGCGCATATGAGTACATGTTCAAATCATGCAAAATGCAAGAGCATGGGTCATGAAATAGTGAAATCAATGCATCTTAAAGTCATGTAAATTAGCCCGCCAACATCATGGTAAAACCCCATCATGGGTACTTGTAAATCATATTAATAGATTTTACAGCTTGAATCATGTATTGTCTCAATAGAAAAAGATTAATTCATGGTATAAGCTTAAAATATATATTCATGCATAATCAATAATATTTGATAAAACCTTAACATACCTCATGCTCATATTTCATAATAATAGACACTCGTAAGTAATATAACTTGAAATCATGCAATTTTCATAAAATGGAAAGGTTGGCTCTATGGGTGAAAGGACCCAATGGATGAAACCCACATACCTTAAAATTAGGTTTTCTTGATGTAGACTTGAAGGAAACTTGAATCTTGAATGGAGTTCTTGAGATCACGAATCAAGCTTGAGACACTTGAACTTGGACGGGAATTTTGGTAAAATAGTTGAGAGGTTTTAGAGAGGGTCTTTGAGTGATATGGAGTTGAACAAATGACTAAGTATAGGTGATTTCATGCTTATGTTAGCATAGCGACATGACCCCAATACCTTAGGCCGAAACAAAAAATTAATGAAGTGTTGATACTACTCCATGATGGATTTGCATCGCAAAGCCATCGTGCACCGCTACTGATTCCAAAAAATTTTGTGCAAATCATTTTTTGCTACGGGTCTTCTAATATTTAGGCTATACCCATTTCCCACTCAATTTTGCCCCCTAATAAAGAATATAAAGTCAGTTTTTTTTATATCACACATGGATTTTTAGATATATGGAAATTACGATTATGGGCATTTTCGAAGCACATGTTTGGGGAGTTTCACATAAGTTCTTCTCTAGTATACCTCAAGCTTCTTAGCAAAAAGAAGAACTAGAGTTTGGCATAGCTAAGTTCGTATGGGAGAAAAAAGATGCAGCAACGGTAGCCCAAAAGCAAGCGAAAGAAGCGCAGAAAAAGGTGAAGAGAAAGAAAGCTAAGGACCTAGGAACCATGATGATTACCAGATGCAACACTTGTAAATAGAAGAAAAATACCTCAAGATGTATCTACTGCAATTGTAGGGAGGACCCAGTATTTCTATGTCCAACATTTGACGACTATAAAATATCATCACCGAAGCAAACAGAAGAAGACAAAGCATGGGATGATATGATCAGATTTGTTAATGAAGCGGACAGGCAGCCCAAAAATCATGGCTTCCCCAAACCTGAACTAATCAAATTTGATAATGAGGTTCCAGAGTTTTATGCCTGAAAAGAGGACAATCCAACTGGTGATTACCTCAGGGCAATCGATAAACACTTTAGATTCAATGAACAACAAGATGAAACCACATCAGAATCTGCAGTTCATTCTAATGAAGAACTCTGATGTAATGAACAACAAGAAAGCATCACATCAGAGTTCTTATCTGAGGATAATTATCCCTTAGAAGAATACATCCAAGATAGTAAGGATTCACCATCAACTAATTCCAAGAAATATGTTGACGATTCCCACGAATATATAGAGAAACTGCAGAATCATCACTAACATCAGATGTGGAGGACTATCCCCCACTTTTCATGAACTAGTATAAAGAACCTAAAGTTTCCAAAGTAAACAATAATGAGGACGAGATGATAGACGATCCTATCATAGAACAAAGGCCAGAACCAACAACCACATCTCCAAAGCATGATGGAACAAGCTTGTACACTTTCACCCTCGACGATGTCAAAGTCTCACAGTGGCCCCAAAGGATCCAAGACTTCTACACTTGGATGGTCACCAAGAATTTGGTTGAGCGTGAGAAGTACATGATCCTATCCGAATTCACTTCAAGTTTCTACGGCATTCTCAGGGATAAGTGGAATGCACTAGGATTACAAGATCGCAACTACCTCCTCATATCCCAAGACTTTAAAGGAAACCTAAACATCCTCATGGAAGTCTTCTGTGGATATATCAACAAATGAAGAGAGAAGCTACAGAGACAGCACTTCGAGATGAAATGCATGTCATATGACAGAAATGTCATCGACATCTATTTCTAGAAGATGGCAAGAATATACTTTGAACTAAAAGTAGATCCTAGTTTGAAGTAGGCATTCGTGTCATCACTACCTAAGATGCTAGCAGGGCACGCCATGACTATCATAAAAGAGAAATTCATACCATAACTTCCCTGCACATCAGCTATATTAGGCAGGCGATGTTCTAAGCACTGGATATCATTTGCACAAAGAGAACTATCTTAAAATAGATCGTCCATATCAACCCAGCACTTGACAAGGCATACAACAGGAATGACTTAGTCACTAAGTCTAACTATGCGTGCTCAAGCCGCCAAGCAAGATAAAAGGTCCACAAATAGTTTAGGACGTTCAAGCTGCCCAAAACTCCGAACGCAATGTCAAGGATGACACAGCACACCAAGTACTTCAGGAGGAGAATTCCAGGCAACTATGATAAGATAAATCAGTGCTTCCTATGCAACAAACCTTATCACTTTGCCAAAAACTGACTGCAGTCCAAAAGATTAGTCAAAACCCTCCAATTGTTTAATAAAATAGCAGACCATACAAGCATCTTTCTCAGCAAAGAAGATGAGTTGGAGTGGTGTCTTTTCCATGGAGGACAAACTAACGAGTGAAACACTCTTCTTCCTAAAAGTATATAAAGCAGCAAAGGATGATGGCAACACCACTAACGAATCCAACCACAGTATCTATCAGATATCTAAACTAGGAAGTAGTGACGAGGTTGATATCCCGCATGTTTAGCTGGCTATGATCTTATCCAAATGGGACACCAGTGCACATAATTCCACTCATGGATACAGGGGCCAGATAATCCATCCTCAATCTAGTAGTCTTACCCAATAATCACTGGATTTCTCACTTTCAGAACTTTAATACTCCATCAAGAGAAATCCTGATGACTAAGCTGATCACTAGGCACCTAGTTGCTATTGAGTTCTTCCCTGGCTTACAATTCAGAACCAAGCTCATTGGTTCATCCATCCTTGGAAGAGACCTCATCGTTGGGTTCGACATCTATAAATAACTCAAGGATCACCTTGAGATAAGAACAAGGGAAATAGCTTTTAGCAAATAGTTCAAGCCATACACCACTACCTCTAAGTTATTCCATTTCAATAGTGAAGACATCTACTATGGAAACCCCGCGTCCATCTCAATAATCAGAAGGCCACCAACACCTCCAGATAGAATAGTGGACTACCCATCAGAATTATTCACCTACTTTGTGTATCCCTTTGATCTATTAATCATGGTGGAAAGAAAGACATTGTACGAACTCTAACTATTCAGAAAGTATGGAAGATCCATCCCCAAACCCTTTGGAGTCCACTCAGAGTACCCATTTCGCCACATCTTCATCCTCATGGCAAATGATTTCCCCTAAGAACTCCTATAGCTGTTTTGGTACCTATGTCACTAATACTACATCCTTATGAAGTTTAAGTGCAACCTATTCAGGGATTTTGACAGAATCACATCACCCTTACAATAGTTCTTACTTTGGTTCTAACCAAGACGATGGTGGGTGCATTGCTTCAATGATTCCTATGAGGACAAGATTTTCATGGTGCTCAGGTTAGCAAAGATAATCAACAAATAGGTCCAGGCTTGACTGGAAATTTCTCAGTGCTAGAAATTCCCCATCTCTATTTTATCCTTAGAAGATGAATACGATGAAGCAAAAAGAGTCATCTTCTATCAAATTAGGTGCATCCTATAGGAGATATAGCCCAAATGAGTATGATGGAACTACACCAACTACCACTGTCAGTAGGAGGAGGTCCGATAAGCTGCTAGAGAATATAAGGTTCCATATGAGATCATCAAAAATCAGGTCACTCAAAAAATAGTAGGTATCAATATAAATCTTCAATGGGATCACAATGTTGCAGAACCATTAAGCAAGAACAGATACTTCACCATATCGCTCAAGAGTGACCTTAAGAAAAGAGAGCTAAGCGGGAAGAAACATAGCATCGATTGGTAGAAGGAAGAAGGATACTTACACTCGCTGGCGATACTTTCAACCTCTACATAGTCTGATACTACCTGATAACATATGCAAGTTTCCCCAAACCAAAATTGCCACCTCCACCAAAACTTACCATTACCCAAATTACTAGCAAAAATTACCTCAACTACCTCACCAAGTTTACCTCAAAGCTTCATCACTAAGTCAGCCGCAATCCTTTGCCACCAAGCTTACCTAAGCTTTGTCCCCAAGTCAGCCATGATCCTTTGCCACCATCCCTACCACAAACTTTGTCCATCAGCCAGCCGTAATACTTTGTCACCAAGTGTCCAAACCAGTAACTTATCCACCTACTTCACAGCCGCCTACAAGTAGTTTACTCACCTACTTGTATTTGCAAACAAGTAACTTAACTACAAACTTGCCAGATGTGTATGAAACAATACCAAAAAGTGCTCGCAAATGTGCCTCAAAAGTGCCTAGAATAGTAATTTTTATATATCACAAAATTCATGTGTGATATCAAAAATTCAACTTCATATTCTTATTCAGTGGGTCAAATTGAGCAGTAAATAGGACTAACCCCAATTTAAGATTTACCATAGCAAAATTTGAAAAATTGAATAAATGCGATTTTTAGTGCTGACCGCGCCCCTAGGGCGACGTGCCAAAGGCGCGCTGTAGTATATCTTGTGCGCTATTTTTCTTGTCTAGTCCAAGGCCATTAGGTCTTGTGTCTAAGTGTTCCCATGCATGAAAATACCTATACATAGCCTTATTCTACCCTCATATCATTCATGACATTCCCAAATACTCTCAAACACTTAGATAGTATTTCATCTCCAAATTTCAAGTCAAAAATGTTCTTATTCAAGCTTCAAGCCTTCATCTCTAATGTTCTTCAAGAATTCTCTAAAGTCAAGGTATGTGGATTTCTTTCATGGGTTCCTTTCGCTCATGATACCTAAGCTTCCTTCTACCTAAAATTGCATGATTTAAAGTTGATTCACTCATGCGTCTTACTTATTATGAAAATCACTACATACTATGTTGGAGTCTCATGAAATTAAGGTTCTTTTAGCATATTTTGAGCTATACATCTAAGATCTATGTTGAGATTTGATGAAAGGTTTTTATGTATATTACTTGAGGGTGTTACCAAGTATCTATTGATGGTTTTGCATTAAATCTTGTAGCATGATTACACTCTTGAATTGCGTGCTTTTATACTAGCACTACACACCCACCAAGTGTTTGATAAAATGTTCAACTAATGCATTTTGAAGGAATTGAAGATGAAATTCATGTCTTATGAGTTGAATGACTTTATGAAGATGAAAGTAATGTATGTATATGATATTCTCCTATATAGTGTTGGAATGTGACCATGCGTTGCTCAGGGGGTTAAAAGCCCGGGTAACTATGTCGAGAGGTTTGTACCTTAATATTAACCAAGGGATTGTGCCTTGGTAACTAGGTTAAGGGGTTACTACCTCAATCACCAAGGGTTATAGAGTGCGATGATCCACCAACCAATAAAGGGGTTCGTAGCATAGTAACCGGGTTGAGGGGTTAGTTCCTCAATAACCAAGGGTGGTAGGGTGCAACGATCCACCAACCAACCAAAAGGTTTTGTACCTTGGTAGCCTATAGGTTTTATAATGTTGGTCTCTTCTTAAACCTTATATTATATTCTATGTAATCATTTTTTACTTAAGCATTGATCATACATGTCATATTGCTAATATGTTATCCATTACCTACTATTATGTATTTTGGTTATGATGCTTATCTGTTGTTGTATTGCATCCTTCATGCTTAGTAATTCAAATATACTAATGCATACTCGATGCCTACATGATGTTACCATGTAGGACCCGGAGCCCCACTTGATCATCCTCCACGTGGCTAGTACGACTTCTCAAAAGCTCTTTGGTGAGTCCTGCATTTCAAGGATGATATTTATGATCACATGCTATGGTCTATGACTATCTTTCTCTTATGTATATTGACTTTGTGGATGATCCGGATAGCTTGTCTTGGCCCCCGCTAAGTATCTAAGTTTTAGATGTTTTATTGGGCATGTTTTGTAATATGCTATGAGCTTTGACTCTCTCTTGACTCTTGATCTTTATGATATCAAAGTTATCTCTTAGCCCCGATTACCCCTATTTACTAACTCTTGTTGTATTTCGTTGCTTTCGCCACCAAAGATGTGTAATGATATGTTAGGAGGCTTGCTTAGGATCTCTTTGGGTTCCCCATGTGTCGTGGCACATCTAGGCCCTAGGGTTGGGTAATGACAAACTTGGTATCAGAGCACTAGGTTGTGGGATCCTTGGAGTCCAACACACCACATCAATTAGGGTCTTATTTATGGTTGTGTTGTGCACCATAACTATGAGAAAGAGGCTATGAGGCATTTTAGGAAATATTTTCCTTCTACTTACTTTATGTCATGCTATAGGAGATAAAATAAGGTTTTTCCCCTAATGATTATTCTTAGCTATGTTAGATCATGCCTAACATAAGAGGAAGAATAGCCTGCACTCCCGAAGAACAATTGGCTCATGCTAAGCTCTGGGATACTCTCACACTACTTACACAAGTTGTGGCTAATCAAGCCAATCATGGGAACAAAGCCCTTCATGCTCCTACACCGTCATCTCAGGTGAGAGACTTCATAAGGATAAATTAACTAGAATTCTATGGGTCAAAGGTGGATGAGGACCCTCAAGAGTTCATTGATAAGGTCTGTAAGATTTTGGCTATCATGGGTGTTAGCTCAAAAGAGAAGGCAGAGTTAGTGGCTTACCAACTCAAGGGGGTGGCATAAACATGGTTTAACCAATGGAAGGAGGAGAAGGTAATCAACAATGTGGTGCTTTGGGAGGAGGACAAGGCGGCTTTTCTTAATCGGTTCTTCCCTCTTGAGCTTAGGGAAGCCAAATTGGTGGAATTTATGAATTTGTGACAATGGTCTATGAGTGTGAGGGATTATTCCCTCAAGTTCACTCAACTCTCTAAATAAGCTCCTCACTTGATTGTGACCCAAGGTCTAGAAAGAATAAATTTGTGATGGGAGTTTTCAATTTGGTGAGTGAAGAATGTTGGTCCGCTATGTTGATTAGTGACATGGATTTGTCCCGGTTGATGTCCTATGCTGAACAAAAGGAGGAGGAGGAGTTGAGGAAGAGGAGGGGTCATAAGGCCAAAAGGGCCCATTTTGAGGGAAAGTTCCATATTCGAAAGAGTGGTCGGTTCCATCAAGTCCAAGGGTCTTATCATACATTTATGAGAGGGTTTCCAATGACTCTCCAAGGGACCAAGATGTTGGGGGTGTAGTTCCTAATGGTAGGTGTCTAAAATGTGGTAGCAGTCATAGTGTTTCATGTTTGAGGGATACTAATACGTGTTATGGTTGTGGAAAAGTTGGGCATAAGGTGGTGGATTGCCCACGAAATTGCAACAGGGGTAAGAAGTCCATCCACAAGGTGAAAAGCAGTTCCTTTGGAAAGGGATAATCAATAAGGTGGTGCCCCAAGGCACAATCGGTTTTATGCTTTACATGGGAGACAAGGGGTTGATAAGATTCCTTATGTTGTTATCGGTATGTTAAAAGTCTTTGATTTTGATGTGTATACATTGATTAATCTAGGTGCCACTCTTTCTTTTGTTACCCCTTTTATTGCCAAAAAGCTTCATGTTGAGACCGAATTATTATATGAGTCATATGAGGTATCTACTCCTATTGGTGCATCTATTGTTGCTAGAAAGGTCTGTAGAAATTGTCCCATTTGCATCTTGCATAAAATATTGCCTTGTGATCTTATTGAGTTTTAATGGTTGATTTTGATGTCATTCTTGGGATGGATTATTTGCATGCATACTATGCCTCTATTGATTGTAGAAATCATAGGGTCAAATTCTAATTTGCAAATGAACCTGTTCTTGAGTAGAAAAGTCATAATGTGGTGGTTAAGGGAAGATTCATCTCTTACATTAAAGCCCGTAAGTTAAGCTCCAACGTGTATCTTTATCATCTTGTGAGGGTTAGGGATGTGGAGTCGAAATTCCTTCCTATAGAGTCGATTTCGATGGTAAATGCATTTCTTGATGTCTTTCCAAATGACCTTCCTAGTGTTCCTCCCGAAAGGGAGATAGACTTTGGTATAAATCTCCTTCCCGATACTCTACCATTTTTATTCCCCCTTACCATATAGCCTCGGTAGAGTTAAAGGAGTTGAAGGAGCAATTGAGGGACTTGTTGGAGAAGTGTTTTATTAGGCCTAGAAAATTACCTTGGGGTGCACTGGTGTTGTTTGTGAAGAAGAAGGATGGGTCTCTTAGAATGTGTATTGACTACCGATAACTTAATAGGGTCACCATCAAGAATAGTTATCCTCTTCCAAGGATTGATGGTTTGTTTGGCCAATTGCAAGGGACTAGCCACTTCTCTAAGATTGATCTTCGATCCAGGTATCATCAAGTGAAGGTGAGGGAGTGTCACATTCCTAAGACAGCCTGTTGGACTAGATATGGAAATTATGAGTTTATTATGATGTCCTTTGGATTGACCAATGCATCGGCCATTTTCATGGATCTTATGAATAGGGTCTTCAAACCCTACCTTGATTCATTTGTTGTAGTCTTCATTGATGATATTTTGATCTATTCACATAGTGAGGAGGAGCATATGGGTCGATGGTAGTGGTACAAAGATTGAAGGAAGAGAAGTTGTGTTAAGTATGAGAAATTTGAAGTTTGGTTAAAAGAGGTTGCCTTCCTAGGTCATATGGTGTTGGGGGATGATATTAAGGTAGATCATAATGTAACACCCCACATTTTACATGTACTAATGCTATGAAAATAAATCATGATATGGTTTGGTCAAACAAGTGCTAATTTTTCAAAAGTGCTTAAATCTCGTGTTAATGGGAAATATGTGTGTCTAATGCTTAAGAGGGTTGAGTGTATTCATGTTTTATGTTAAATTGAGGATATTAAAGTCCTAAACAAAGTAAAAGAATTTATGGGATTGTATGACTTAATAATCTAGTAGGTGAGTCACCTACTTGCTTAGCTTAAATTTGCTAGCTAAATGGGAAAAAGGTTTGATGTCAAATTTATCCAAGTCCGATTACGAATAAAATCCATTTTAAGGGTGTAATTTTATCCCATGTTTAGCATCATGAGTGGACCTTATTTTTTGTCCAAGAATAATGTAAAGAAAATCCCAAGTATATCCCAAACCACTTGGTTATTTGGACCAAAAACGGATTAAGAGAAAAGCTAGAAATTGGCAGCCAAAGCCCATTAAATTTGACACCCATTTAGGCCCAAGTAAGAGGCCCAAGTTGCTACCTCACTAGCTAAATAACATGTGGTCTTACATGGTCAAAATACCCAAGGGAAGTTATATAAATGAGGCCTTTAAAGAGGGGCTACAAGAAGCAAAAAATTTCAGCCACTCTCACACTTAGAAAATTTTTAGCTTTCCTAATCCTCTCTCTAAACTTTTCTCAACCTAGAAAAGTAGCAGCTAAATGACTCTTTTAGGGTTACTAAGGAGTTAATCAACTTTGAAGACAAAGGTAAGTGATTATAATTGTGTTTTTACCAAGGTTTCTTCATAAAAATCAAGAAGTATAAGATAATATTTTATGCTGAAAATTCTGGACAGCATGTGTCAAGAAAATTGTTGCACTCTTGCCTCTGGTTTTAGAGATTTCTATATGGTTTGTGGATTGTATTATAAAGAGAATTTGATGTTATTACTATGGATTAAGTTATACATATTACCCTAAGGTTGCTTCCATGATTTTGGTTTTATTTAACAAAAGAGTTTTATTATGTTATTTTAAGTGTGATATTGGTTGGAAGTTGTGGGTTGTTGGATGGAAAACTATTGGATCACGTCCTTCATGACTTCTTGGGTGATTTTATAAGACTGTATTATCACTGTTTGTATGTGTAAATATTTTTGGAACAGTTTGGTTAGAGTTGGAAAAGGTTTGGAATTATGGACATCAAAATGTAGCGAAGGGGGTAATGTTATGCTGTCCATTTGTAGGTTGGGTAGAATTGTAATATGTTGTTCCACGACCTTCCCCTATTTTGGGATTATTTTGGGAGATTATTAAGACTGGTTTTATGTGTTAAGGATATTGTAAACAATTTAGGTAAAATTAAAACAGATTTGGGATTATTGACATCGAAGTGTGGTAAAAGGATATAACGTTATGCCACTTGTTTGTATATTGTGAAGAATTGTTATGTGTTGTGCTTTGTGGGCTGTTGTAGGACTGTTAAGGGTCTGAAAATAAGATGTACATTACATGTACATAAGAATGATTGTTAGAAAATACATTTATAAGTGAAAAGGTTGAAGAAATGCCTTTGCGTCACTAATTGAAAGCTTGTTGTCCGGGTGATCATTTTTATGATATTGGGCTGTCAAGAAGTGTTTCCTTGCTGCTAATGCTAGTCTTATTGCCTAATATGATGTAGATAAATATTTGAGGGAAAAGCATCCACTTCAAGGTAGTAACGGGGTCATACGACGAGGTATGTAAGGCTACTTGATTTCGTATCACTTGGAATGAAACATAGACCTTTCGGTAAGTAAAGGCATTTATCTACCCCAACATAACAAATAGCCATGCCTCCACTCTTTCACATGTTCATATGCTTCCATATATATATTTACCTTCAAATCTATATACATATGTGGATACCAAGTACATGAGTTCTTGTTGCTAAACAAAGTTCACGAGTTGTTTCTTTTCATACGCATTTCATTATTTATGTAACACATTCTCTTCATTGCCATATTATTTTGTATGATTATTTACATGTCACATGCTGCATATACAACTTATAATTCTAATATTATGACCACTAAAAGAATCATCTCAATATTAAATGAAAGATAAAGTATATAACTTTTGATGGGAGGTAGCCCGAGGGGTTGAAGAATCACTTAGCCAGGGACGATCCTATCACGGGTGGTAGCCCGAGGGGTTAAGTAAGAACCTAGCCAGGGATGATCCTGATAACCCGAGGGGT
>JAOTQJ010142234.1:0-36951 GCA_025642045.1 Solanum sejunctum
TTAAAAGAACACCCAAATTATTGAACAAACCATTTGAAGTGTCTACACCAACTAGTGAATCTATTATGGCTAGAAGGTTTTATTATGATTGTGTAGTAACTGTTTGTGATCGTGACACATTGGCCGACCTCATTGAGCTAGAAATGGTAGAACTTGATATTATAATGGATATGGACTAGTTAGCTTCTTGTTATGCCACTGTGGATTGCTGAACTAAGAGAGTGTATTTCCACTTTCCAAATGATGCAGTTCTTGAATGGAAAGGCAATGTTGGGGCGCTAAAAAGTAAGTTTATCTCTTCCTTTAAGGCCAGAAAGATGACATCCAATGGGTATATATGTCATTTAGTTAGAGTAATGGATATAGAGATAGAATCACCAACTCTTCTGTTAGTTCCAGTAGTAAATGAATTTGTTGATGTGTTCCATGAAGAACTCCCAAGCTTACCTCCTGAATGAGAAAAAGATTTTGGTATTGACTTACTTCCAGGCACTCAACCTATTTCTATTCCTCTATATAGAATGGACCCAGCAGAATTGCGTGAATTAAAAAAGCAGTTAAAAGATTTACTGGATAAGGGTTTTATAAGACCTAGTGTGTCCTCCTGGGGTGAACTAGTGTTGTTTGTACGCAAAATGGATGGCACCTTGAGAATGCGTATAGACTATCGATAATTGAATAAGATGACAATTAAGAATAAATATTCCCTCCCCAGGATTGATGATTTATTTGATTAGCTATAGGGTGCCAAATGCTTCTCAAAAATTGACTTGAGATTAGGTTATCACCAAGTGAGGGTAAAGGAGCAAGATATACCTAAGACAACTTTCAGAACCCGCTATGGTCATTTTGTATTCCTTGCTATGTCATTTGGTCTAACGAATGCACCAGCAGTTTTAATGGATCTGATGAATAGGGTATTCAGGCCATTCTTAGATGTTTTTATGATAGTACTTATAGATGACATTTTAGTATATTCAGGATCAGAAGGGGACCATGTAGATCACTTGCGACAGGTGTTACAGACTCTTCGTGATCAAACGTTGTATGCCAAATTTTCTAAATGTGAATTTTGGCTAAAGTCAGTGGTATTCTTGGGTCATATTGTGTCTGATGAGGGAATCAGGGTTGATTCACAAAAGATAGGGACGATTCTAATACAGTTTGATGGGTGGAGCCCGAGGGGGGTAAATTATGAACCTAGCATAGGGACTATTCTAATACAGTTTGATGGGTGGAGCCTAAGGGGGTTCAATAAGAACCTAGATAGGGACGATACCGATACAGTTTACCACTAATCAGTTGGTCATATGATTACAACTGCACACAGATTTTATAGTACAGAGTTAACAGTAAAGGTAAAGTGATATAAAAGATATAAAGTACATGATTCCACAATATAACTAAGGTTGGTCCCTGAGCTTCCACAGATGCATGGTTTCATTTGGGTTATTACTTTATATACAGTATATCCTGCCTTACATACTCAATACATTATCCCATAATAACGTCCCTTACAAGGGACCTACATTTCATGCTGCAGGTACAGGTGCTAGTAGATCTCCCCTGTAGGAGTACAGGACATTCAACTGTTGTCATCAAGCTCCAGGTTGTTTCAGGGCTTTGTACATGTCTAGAGCTTACATGTTTTTATTGCATAGTTTGTTGAGGCAGGGCCTATCCTGACCATTATTAGATGTTTTTGTTTATTTAAAGGCTTTGTAGTCTATGTAAAGTACAATGAAGTCATGTCTCGCACTTTAGATAGCGTGGACACAACGACCTAGTCGTATGTATTTCCTTTTGGCTTGTTATCACTGTTTATCTGCTTAAAGGAATGTCAAACATAGAAAACCCTTATAATATGTACATAACGCATATAGTTACAGGTTGGTTCTCCTGAGCCTTATCGGCAATGGGTGCCAGTCCATCCTACGAGATTTTAGGGCGTGACAGTATTATCCGCTTAGGTAGGTAGGATCCACGTATATATAATAGCCTACCAAAACAAGCTGATGAAGCTGAGTGAAGCCTTCATAATCGTAACTGAACTAGATATCTAGTCAGGGTCCTAGACATGCTCAGCTAAGTGATCGGCAATCCACCTCATCAGAACAACCTTTCGGGCTACATCTCTCATCAACCCTCGATCCCTGGTCTACTGTAACCTATAGTCATACTCTCTATGGTCATGGGGGCCTAATACAATTGACCAAACAAAAATTGCCTGATGATGGCCTCTGATATGTCGACGGGGAATCCAGGCATCATCGTCTGGGTAAGGTGGGACTGTAAAAGGGGCTTCCCTTTCTTTGGAGTCACCTTAATAATGGTCATAACATATGACGCATAGAACTCACGAATGAGCTGCTAGCTAGTCCTAGTGATACCGAGTCATTGTTAAATCCAGATATCACAATCCTTAGCTCCTCAAAAATCATATGGGTCTATCAACCCCTATTGTTTTGCTAGACGTCCTACCTGTATATGTGTTGCATAAGATTGACATACCATTGACTTATCAAGCTAGCTAGTGGGGCTAGTGCTGGGGTGGACTCTAGAGACTCAGGACTTGACTCATCATTTGCACCGAAGTCATCTCCATCTCCTAACCCTAATCGAGACCCCTCATCAGAGTCTATCATCTGGATTGAGTTGCTCTGTTGGGAACCTCCCTTTTCAGACTAGGGAGTATGAGAAACCATGGCCTATGTTTGGCCTGACACTATCTGTCTAGAAGTCTCCCTAGTGTGTCATCATTTAATGCCCTTCTCTGGTTTGATGTTAATCACCTCTAAGGATTTATTGGCCTAAGGATTGCTTGTGGTGTTTTAGGCTCATCATATAATTAGGTCTGCAAGGCTCGTATATCATCTTTATTTATTCAAGGAGCTATAGTACTTGAAAACACCAACATACAAGTATGTATAAGTACTATGAATATAGAAAAGAAAATCAAAAAGGTTAACAAAAATGTACACAGAAGGACCTACAAAGTCTCACCTACAGTCTGTAGGGTAAGCTACGGTCCATAGAAGGCCTTCGCAATATACAGGGTATAGTAAATTGAGTTAATGGAAATGTACTTATGAGACTGGTCATAACTCGTAGAATAGAGTATGAGTCATAGACTGGGTGATAGGTACGATGCCAAAATTCTATTCATATAGGCAAGGAATTTATGTCTCTTGTTTACTGGTCATAGTGTAAACTATGTCCCGTAAGTAGGTTCGCCTAGTAATATCTCAGAAAAGCACTTGTTCATCTCAACCTACAAGGGTCCACTACGGTCCATGGACTAATCCATGGGTTATAAAAGACCAATGTTGTTGAAAAATAGCAGCCTGAGTTTTCTAAGGTTACCTTCCAATTCCATTAGTCAATATTCAACTACAGTTCCAACTAAGACCAAGTCAAAGAAAAATTGAATGAATGCTCAAGCACAATGACTAGGCCATAGCACAATGTACTTAAATGAAAAGAGCATCAAATTAGTGGCACCCAAACTAAGTCAAAGACATTCAACATGTATTCCATGCATTCAAAATCAACCCACAACATAGACATGCACAAATTACCACCAGCTAACCCAAAACTAAACAATGCACTATCCTACCCCTCATTCATCAAGTCACTCCTATATATGCAAACATAATGACAACCACTATTTGGCCAATTATAGCATCCCAGTATGCAATTCATGCACCACCTTATCAATTTCAACAAGATAAATAATGTTAATTTATACGACCAGGAATTGCATGATTGCAAGTATAGATATTTAGATAAGCAAACATGTTTAATGGCCAATATAGGTAATCCCATAGTGAGAAGTACATAATACAACCAACTTTTAGGCAACACTAACTATTAGGGAAAGAAAATCATAACTTTCAACCATATTAGTTCCTCAATTTAATGACACAAATACTTTTGGCAAAAATGAAATATCCAGAAGAGTCCATATTAGAATATTGATCATAAAGCTGAGAAAATTGGCAAAAAGAATTGGCAATCTATGAACCCTAGATTGTCGAAATAGTGGATGGGCGGCTGAATATTGGCTAGAATCTTAGTCGGAAAGTATGGTGGTGGATGTTGGTAGTGATCAAACTCGTGAAAGAAGGAAAAAGTTCACGATATGATTTTGAATATAATGGGAAAGTGAGGGATAGTTTGGTTTTACACCTCTTTTATTCAACGAACTGGGTTAGGTTTAAGTAGGGTTCTGATCCCACAAAACCCCAATTACGGTCCATAAGACTTTCTGTGGCCCATAAAACTTTGTCTTGTGGTTTTAGAATCATATTTTTAAGGACTTGGATACTACAAAGCTTCTTACGAGACGTAGGTTGACCTACAACTCATCGATTGGGTTCAAAAGTGCCTCCAACGCTTAGCAAAATTCCAGAATCTTACCTGTAGTCCACGAGCCCCATTCATGGTCCATACTTTTATCTATGGACCATATAGTTGGCTTCTCAACTAAAGTGCACAATTCTCTTCTTACTATAAATGGTTCAATAAGTTAGTATACGAGTCGTGGTGTAAACCACAGCTTGTGGGACCAGTTATAGAACTAATGTTTCTTCCCTTTTGCATTATTTGTTGCCTTAACCCTATTCTTGCACATTCTCAGCCAAACAAATTGTTACCCTATAATTTTCGAGTTTGTGTGTCTAAAATTACAACCAAAAATATGAAAATTAAACTACGTATGAGTCCAGAAGCAAAACTAATACAAATACATAGAACTAAAATTGATAAATTATGTTACCACCTAGTAGGACCTAATTTAGTATCGCGGCATGACTTAAACTACTGGATAATCAGACTTCACCAAGTGTCTATACCTCTATCTTCATATCATCAGGTATATTCATGGACTGCCAGATGTTAAGGACAACTTCTTTGTCGTTCAATCTAAACTTGAGTTGGTCTAACACCATGTCCACTAGTGCTCCAATGGCTAGGAAAGGCCTTCCTAAGATGATTGGGACTTCGAAGTCAACCTCACAATCCAAAATCACGAAGTCTATAGGGGATATGAAATTTTACACTTTGACTAAAAACATCCTACAATATCCCCACAGGCTTCTTCACTATCTTATCAACCATCAATAACCACATAATTGTTATTGTAGGGGATCCCGAACCTAACTGCTTGAACACTACAATAGGCATAAAGTTGATGTTAGCTCCTAAGTCTCATAATGCCTCTACAAAGTTAACATCTCCAATGGTTCTGGGTATAGTGAATGCGCTAGGGTCCTCTTTTTTATGTACTAAGTACCTTGTTGCAATAGAACCACAATGCTAAAGATCTTGAGAGACCTCTTGGCTCACCACCCTCTTCTTCATCACTAGGTCCTTCATAAACTTGGCATAATCAGGCATTCGTTCTAATACCTCAATAAGGGGAATGTCGATAGATAGTTTCCTCAACATAGAGATGAAATTTGGAAACTTATATTTCTCCTCTTTCCTCTTGAGTCTCTGAGGGAAAGGTGGTTGATGTCTTGGTATGGGCTTCAACTTTCTTGGTGTCACCACTTCGTTGCTCATCCCATACTTGGCTTTTTCATCCTAACATTATTGCTTTCTATCATCTCCTCACAAATCTCATCATCTACCAGCATTGATAGGTTGATTATCTATTTACCCCATTGAGTAGTCACTGTCATGCACTGCCCATCATTCTTTAGATTCTATACTGTGTTGCTTGGTAATGTACCCTTGTGATGTTGTTTCAACTATGTAGGCATCTGACCAAATTGTTGCTCCAACTGCTTAATAGCCATAGAATAAGACTTGATATTCTGATTAGTACTTGAAATATCAGCTTTCATTCTCTTAAAGGTCTTATGCATCAGCCTTCCTTGATAAATTATCAAAAATCTCTTGAATCCCAAAACTGGCAGTCCTAGGATCACAATTATGTGGTGGCATATATGGACCTTTTATGTAGCCATCTCTATGCCCTAATCACTATCTCTGTCTTGTCCCTTAATTCTATCATAGTATCTACCTCAATTATTGTCCCTGTTATAGTTTCGACTTTGATTCCTTTGACCTTAGCTCTAATAGTCCTGATTGGACCCTTGGGAATTTGTCTGAAAAACCCCCATCTGATGAGTCATAAAGCATGTGTCCTCATAATATAGCTTCTCATACATGGGTACTTGTGGCAGCTAATGACTAACTATATTTACTCTTTCCTTACTCTGTTTCATCAATAACCCCACATTGGTACTAATCTGTGCTAGCTCTTGTATTACATCTTCATTAATATTAGCCTACTCCAAATTTGTACTAACTGAAAAGGAACTCTTCATGATGGATTTCACCTAATGCCCCATGCACAATTTGTCTTTGCCACCATCTCCAGTCATCAACCTATTTTATGAGTTCTTAAAGCGACTTTTGTTGTCAAAATACAACACATTTGGTGCATGAAACAAGGGATTTTATGAGTTCTTGAAGCGACTTTTTAGTGTTTTGATTTGTTTTTATGTTAATCTTGAGAAAGGCATTATTTTGAAGAAAAGTTACAAATTTTGCTAAAATATAGGCCACACAAACCTACCTATGACTCATAGCTCACACTATGAGTCATAGGTTGTGTCACAGAAAGAATCAGAGACCAAAAATTAGAAATCTGCCAAGTAAAGGTCACCCCTACAAGCCCAGACTGTAAGTCATAATACACACTACGACTCGTATAAGTGGACCGATAGCAAGAATCAGAGAGAAAAAATATTGAACCAAAAACTAAAGGCTAAGACTATGAGACAAACATACGATTCATAGCCAAGCAATGACTCGTACTTAAGGGTCATACCAATTTAGTCCAAATGCCAAAAATCTGATATGAGACTCCGACTATGACTCGTAGGTCATCCTACAAGTCATAACTGCAAAACTTATCAGTTGCTAGCTGTATTTTCTGTGTAAGTTCGAGGGTTATTTTGTAAATATTATATATAGATTAAGTTAGGTTTTTGAAGAAGAGTTCGACTAGTAGACATTTTACAATTACATTTTGAAGCTTTTCTTAGGTTTTTAGGATAGATTATTGTTCTCTCTTGGAAAACCCATTTTGGGGATTGCAAATCTTGCCTTGTACTCATTGTTGATCAATCAAGCTTGTGGGTTTGCAACTTGTGGTGCCTATCTCCTTCATTGTTGTTGGTGAAACTCTTAACTATGTCTACTATATGCATTCTTGTGCATTTTGCTTTATCCATGAGTAGCTAAACACCTACAATTTGGGATCGTGGGAACCATGGGTCGGTTGACTTGGAATAACCTAGTTTTCTTGCATTTCTATAATTGGGGTTTTGCATGTATTATCTATTTCCCTTCATTATTATTGTTGTTTGGTGGTGGCCAATATCAAACCCCTCCAACTATCACAATCTTGACCAAGGTAGTGACGAATAGGAAAGGGAAGTGAATGATAGAATTCGGTTGATATATTCCCATCTAATTGACCAAACCTGACCAAAGGGAGGTTGACTGGGACTATTGGTAATGGTTAGTTGGCATGCAATGGTGGCCGACCAAGAGCTATGGTGAAATTCAACCTTTACCTTCGTAGAAGGGATGGAAGAACCTAAATTACCGTCCTGCATGTGACTCACCAATTATAGTTATTATATAGGGTACTCAAGTTGACGAACCATGGGGACCACAATTCCCAAGTTATCCCCAAAATTAAGTGTTTCCTTGTGTTTTAGTTAGTGTTTGTTTTAGTTTGTTTTTGAATCACAACCCCCCCTTATTTTGTGATTGTAGACATAAATATTAGAAACGATTAGTAGTAAAGTCTTGTAGTCAAACCCTTTATTCTCTATGGATTTGACCCTAACTTCAGTTATGTTAATTACTAATGGCAACCGCTTTCTTATTGGAGCATGACCATCACAATCAAAAACTATGGCACCATTGCCGAGGAATATGGATAGGTTTTGACCTGTACTCACTATTAGTTAATTCTAGTATTGATCTCTAGAGTCTTCTTATGAACTTCCCCAGAGAGTCCAACAGGTAGAAGCTGCAGAACAACATTTGTAATTTCAAAAGATTGCCAGGAGAACCTTTGGTAGTGGTCTGGGAAAGATACAAGCAGTGCTTGGTAGCGAATTAGAACTATGGTCTGACTAATGATATATTGGCAACTAGCTTCTACCGAACATTACCCTCTAAAAAACAAGGGCAGGCTGACGCATTATTTGGAGGAGTCTACTAGGAGTTCATAAGATGACTATTTAAGGAGATCACTTAGAGCAGGAACAAGCTATCTGAAGTTGTCCAACTCTACCAACCCCTTCAAGATCAAGTTATTTTATCTATGGGAGCCTCAAGTAAAACCAAAAGTGAAAATTGTTGCACATTACATGAGGTTATCTTACCAATATTATATCATTGATAAGCTGACCCAGATTAAGCATATGCTTGAACAAGTCCTGACCAAGGTAAATGACCAATAAGACATCGTCAGGGAGATAAAGTTTAATATCCTCAAATATAATTACAACGTGGAACAACAAACTATATCAAAGCGAAGTCTAGGTGATAGTATTGAGCAGCTAGCTGAGCAACTAGATGTAGTACAGTATGAACAAAGGAAAAGTAGAAAAATCAGTGATGGAGCCTATGAGGAAGTCTGAGTACTTATGAATGACTAAGTCGAGCCACAATATTAAACAAGGCACTTCTTGGGAGGCAACCCAAGTATCATTTGTGTGTTGCTTTATTTTGAGATATTTCACTGTATTTAATTTGTTGATTAGTGAGTTGATATGGTGTTGTGATTGTTGAGGCAAATGAACCAGTTATATCAATTGGCATTTTGATGCATTTTAGGTAATATGACACGGGAACAAACCAAGTACTGAAGAATGGAGAAATTAAGTTTGGATGCAGCTTATACGAGCAGGCCTAAGAGTCATAGTGAATGTTACGACTCATAGTCCTACCTCAGAGACGGAAACAGTGAGTACCAGAAGCTGGCACACACACTACGAGCTAACGTTATGATTCGTAGGGTACCCTATAAGTCGTAAATGGGGTTTGTAGTGTTCAGGTATGAAATTAAAATTTTCATAAGTGTTGGGTCAGCTATGAGATCGGGACTTACGAGTCATATGTCATCATACGACGCTTAATTGGGTCTCTAAAACCAAGTTGCAGAATTTCAAAGGGTGAACCATTGCGAATGTTAAGAGACAAACATCTCTTAGTTCTTCATGTCCCTTCATGAAGAATTCCCTATCATTCTATTTCACTATTGCATTTTCACCTTTTTCACCCACTAAAATACTCAACAAGAGAATTGAGCACTAAAGAGCTCTTCCAATATTTCTCCTCATAGTTCATTTACTCATTCATCTGGTGAGTTCTCACAATTAATTTTAGTTTATTTATGAAAAAATTCCTTGTCTGATGTATGATTGAATGAAGGCCTCAAGATCATGATTAGTATAACCATCCAAAAGTGTTCGTGATAGTTAAGAGAGTATGATATACAATTGTTGATGTCATTGTAAATGGTCAAGTCTTAAATCTAGTCCTTGTTTGGTGAATTTGATATCTAATGTTATTACCATGTGCATATGTTGCTTATTTTATGGATCATAATGAACCACACGTGGGACTGAAGTTGTTGCGTTGATGGGTAGTATAGTTTTGTTGTTAGTGTGCGTTGGTGCTAATAATTTTAGAAGAATTTTGAATTGATTAGGAAGAATTCATGCTTTGTTTTGATACGATTAGTAATGATGAGTATTTATGGTTTATTGTTATATTGTCTATACTTTTGTGGGTGTAACCTTTAATGCTATCTTAGTATGTTGTTGGTCTTTATGGAAAGGTTAGTGGCACCCTATGGGCTCTCTATTTTCTCCCACAAGGACCCGCTACAAGTGTTAGGTCTCTTTACGAGTCGTAGGTCTCTCTATGAGTCGTGGTGGTCCTTTGTAGAAGGCAACAGTTACCCATGGTGCCTTAACTCTTTTTATGCAAGATTCACCTATAACTCATAACACCTGCTACAAGTCATAAGGGTGGTCTCATGACCATCTCAAAGTGTCTCTGGAATGAAATACGAGCTAACACTAAGACTCATAGGGTTACCAACGAGTTGTACCTATACCTAGTTTCTGCAGCCTTGAACCTGGATTAGTCTCTTCACTTAAGTTATTTTATAGTTAGTTGCTTGATTATTTTATGTGTTATTGTATTGATATAGAACATCAGGGCGCTCAAGCTTCTATCTGTAATGGTTTTACAGGGACAATATCTCTAAGAGGGTGAAGAGTTATTGCCCTATCCCCTAGACACCACTTGAGGGATGACACATCTAAGGATGAGCAATCAATTGAAGAAATGAATGTTCACCCTGACCCTGACGATAACGTGCCCTTGAAACGATCACAATCAACCAAATTACTAAGGGAAATGAATAGCTCCTCCCAGTCTGATAAAAAGGATGAATAAGATGGGTCTGAAGATGATGACTCCACTTCTGACTCTAGTTCTCTTGAAGTATCTCAGACTCGTACTGAAAAGACCACTCCTCCACAGCCAACTAATTCTTGGTATGAAAAATATCTATGATAAGGGACTAGAACTTAAAGGTCAAGGGAGGCCGGTGTGGAGATTTCATGAGGAGGCAAGGTTAAAAGACTCAGGCCTGAAAGGCAAGCCGAGTTTAGAAGCTGACGGTGACTGACATGGATTAGCATGGTTATCACAAAAGCTGGGAAAGTATGCTCCTTACTTGGTCTGGGAATTCTATGCTTCTTATTATGCTACTATACATGGCAATCTCTCGAGGTTCATGAAGCCCATTGATGTACCACAGTTGATTGAAGTCATAGTCAGCGATGAGAAAGTCGACATCTCAGTAGAGACTATTCGAAGGATACAATTCGGATCGAATTATAGAGCCCTACACTCCATAGCTGAATATGACTATAGGATAGCAAACATGAGAAAATAAGTTAATCAAAATGATGCTAGGCTGAAAATGGTGTTATTAAGATAGATAGCAGGCCAGATTTGCGAGGAAGGTGTTGAGCCGATATGGGTTACAAACCATGCCAAGCATATTCTGAAGGCCCATCTCTCAGTTAGGGCAAAGTTTTGTTGGTTTATTATTCGAATACGCATCAGGCTCATATTCATGTATATTATGATCACATTAGAGAGGGTCATGATGTTGGCGAGTATCATGGTAGGGTATGAAATTAATTAAGCTCGAGTTTTGGCAGAACAGATACATGAGTCAATAGTCCGCACTCATCAAGCATTGTCATTCCCTATTCTTATTAATAGATTATGCAAGAAAGAAGGTGCATTAGTTTCTCTTCACTTAGAACCTCATGTAGAGGCCTTGCGTATGATGGATCCATCCTAATCAAAGCTGATGAAAACCCAAGTGCCCTACAAAGAGCTATCCCACCTCCTATGCCAGAGCCATTTCTGGTCAAGCCTCAGGTTTCAAGTTCACCTCCAGCTCCTACAGGCACTACTCTAGCTATTACAGAGCCCACACCTGCATTTGAGATTGAGTCTACACCATCCTCCATAACACTAGCACCAGCAACACCTTCTTTATAGGTTGACCCTCTTTTCTCTGTTGTTGCTTTTCAGGCTTTATTACGTAGGGTGGCTGTAGCAGAGGGCAGGCTCTGTGAGTTGTCAGTATAGGTCTGACCTTTGATTAATCAAACTATTTAGGACATTAAGGAGAGGATGAGGGCATTTGCCTGAGATTTAGTTAATGAGAGAGTCCGAGCATTAGATGCCTAAATCGATGCATTCGATACTAGAGTTAGTAGGAGGCTCAAAAGACCTAGGCTTGCTGACACATGTGCAGTGACTGAGGAGTTGGCCAAGTTTAAGTCTGACTTACTACAGATGTTGGCAGTCCTCATTCTAGCCAGAAAGGTAGCACAGTTAGGTGATAAGGTATTTGATTGGCTCATCGACCGTTCGGACACCCGCGGGAAGAGGCCCCTTGAGTATGATGATCCAGAGTTGACCCCGAAGAGGTCGAGACCTAAGGAGGAGGAGCCCATTCCTAATAAGGTGGTTTTGGAGTCGCTTTTATTGGTGGCTATTTAGAGAAAGTGTGCAAAGCACACCCCACCTAGAGAGGGTACTTCTGGCACTACCGTAGAGGAGGAGAGATAGACCCAGGACCCTGCAGATTAGACCGAGACTGGTGCATGAGCACCATGATATTTGACCACTTTTGACCCCAACTCTTACCTTTCCTTATGGATACTCTGTGCTTTTGTTAGACAATATTCTTTTTATTTTGGTTTTTGTGGATGTTCATGTTGGAGAATGTTTTTACTTTGATTTTGGATAGTAGTTTTGTTAACTATTTATTTTTAATGTGTGTGCGTGTGTGTGTATCTGTATACATATATATATATATATTTATGTATATATATATGTTATGTTTTCATATGTTCATCTTTTCTTTGTGTTGTTACTTTGAGGAGAAAGTATCCTATTTTGGTGGGATGGTGGAATTATGGATTAAGGTGAAGTTTGAGTAGCCTCAAGTCCATAACTTCTCCTATTTTTGATCCCAACATTTTCTTGTCGTGTTTCATTTTCCTTATGGGTGTTTTATTTTTTGTTGAACCGGCATATTTTTGGAAGTATAGATAATTTGTAAATGCATAGTAATGTCATCTTTTGGCATACGTATAGTTCTTAGGTTTTCTTTAAACTTTTGATGAAAAATTGGGTACCCTCGAAATTTTTTAGATTGTAGTTGTTGATGCTTTCATTCATTTTGAGTATTTGGCAATGTTTGTTCTGATATTGGAAGGTAAGATGAGACTGTAAGCATGACATGTGAGCCTATACTTGATTGTGAATGCAATTGCCATGTGTGCTCTAAGCTTAGTTTGATGCATTTATGCATCTTGTATGGACTCAGAACTTTCCTTGTTACTATAAAGTTGGTTTGGTGATATGGTGGATATAGAACGGATCTTAGGCCTTTGTTCATTGAGTAAAATAACTTTTAGCCTAAATGACCCAACAGACGAGTTGGTGAATCCCTTGCTCTGAACTTTTGAGCTTATTATGTACTCATTCTTTCATGATACCTTGCTAGCTTAACCTTGTTTGATGAAATGCCTTGATATTAGCCTTAGTCTATCCTTGAACATGTAAACCTTGATTGAGGCCAAAGGCCTAAGTTGAGGGTAGCTTCAGTTAGTGGCCCTGGTTTGGGGCATAGATATTGTGTACTTCACCTGAGGCTAATAGCCTAAGTTAAGGGTGGCCCTTATAGTGGCAAAGTAATAATAATAAGGTGATTAGTTGGGAAATCAAGAAAGAAATGAAAAAGTATGAATCGAGTGAATAAAAATAAAAAAAAAGTGCCTTGAGTTGAGAAAAAATAGCAAAACTGAGTCCGAAATCGAGGTACAGTTGAAAAAGAGAAAGAAAGTACTTGAGAAAAGTTCAAAACGGGAGAATAAGGGTGGAGTGATTAAAAATAGGTTATATTATGAAAGAAAAAAGAGTTGGTAAACATGGATCAAGGATAGCTTTTAGTCACTACTTACCCAAAATACCACACCAAAGCACTATGAGCCTATATTACAAGCCTATAAGTCCTAAAGTGATACCAATCCACTTTTGAACTAAATCGAAAAATGAGTATAGAGGCAAGCTTATGGTGTTAGTCATTGTGCATGAATTTCAATTTTGAGAGTGAGAATACTTCCTCAGTCCCTGATTTCTCAATGTGCTCGAGTGAGTATGAGGGACTTCTTTCTAGTGAGGGCATTTGCACTACTTGATTATCATATGACTATGCAGTGATTTTGGAAGGTTAGTGCTCCTTAGCTTACATAGTTGGATTGCCAGGTATCTCATATGTTCCTATTTGCTAAGTAATTCCACAATCCTATTTTGAAAATGGTAGTTGGGTACCTAAATCAGAGGAGTTAATATATATTCCATTAATATAGTTACTATGTATTTCTCTTTGTCTGTGTAGATAGAGTCATCGCTTGAGGACAAGCAACAATTCTAAATTAAGGGTATTGATGGGCTTTCAAAATATAGCACATTTGGTGGATTTTATGAGTTCTGAAAGTGACTTTTAGTGTTTTGATATGCTTTTGCGTTAATCTTGCAGTAAAGTTAGGTTGGCATGATTTTGAAGAAAAGGTGTAGATTTTGCTGAAGCATAGGCCATACGAGCCTACCTATTAGTTGTATCTCATGCTATGAGTCATAGGTTGTGTCATAGTAAGAGTCGAAGACCAAAAATCAAAAATCTGCCAAGTGAAGCTCACCCCTACGAGCCCAGCCTATGAGTCGTAATACACACTACGACTTGTATAGGTGGACTTGTAGCAAGAATCAGAGAGCCAAAATGTTGGACCAAAAAGTGAAGATTAAGACTATGAGACAAACATATGAATCATATCCCAAGCAGTGACTCATACCTACGGGTCATGCTAGTTCAGTCCAAGATGCAAAGAACCTGATACGAGACTCTGACTATGACATATAGGTCATTCTATATGTCGTAACTGCAAGACTTATCGGTTACCAGCTGTCTTTTCTGTGTAAATTCTAGGGTTATTTTGTAAACACTATATATAGCTTAAGTTATGTTTTAGAAGAAGAGTTTGATGAGTAGATGTTTTACAATTACATTTTGAAGCTTTTCTTAGGTTTTTAGGGTAGATTATTGTTCTATCTTGGAAAATCCATTTTGGGGATTGCAAATCTTGCCTTGTGCTCATTGTTGATCAATCAAGCTTATGGGTTTGCAACTTGTGGTGCCTATATCCTTCATTGTTGTTGGTGAAACTCTCATCTATATCTATTATATGCATTCTTGTGTGTTTTGCTTTAGCCATGAGTAGCTAAGCACCCACAACTTGAGTTTGTGGGAACCATAGGTAGTTGACTTGAAATAACCTAGTTTTCTTGCATTTCTATGATTGGGGTTTTGCATGTATTACCTATTATCCTTTATTTTTATTATTATTTGGTGGTGCCCAACCCAAACCTCACCTACTATCACTATCCCGACCAAGGTAGTGATGAATAGGAAAAGGGAAGTAGATGACAGAATTCAGTTGATGTGTTCCCATCTAATCGACCAAACTTAACCAATGGGAAGTTGACTAGGACTATTCGTAATAGTCAGTTGGCATGCCATGGTGAAAGTCGACCTTCATCTTCAAAAGTGTCTGGAAGAACCTAAGTTACTGTCCTGCATGTGACTGACCAATTATAGTTATGTATCTAGGGTAATCAAGTCAATGAACCATGGGAAACACAATTCCCAAGTTGTCCCCAAAATTGAGTGTTTCCATGCATTTTAGTTAGTGTTTGTTTTAATTTGTTTTTGAATCACACACCACCACCCCAAATTTAGAGATTGTAGTCACAGATACTAGAAATGATTAGTAGTGAAGTTTTGTTGTCAAACCCTGTATTACCTATGGATTCAACCCTAACCTCAGTTAGGTTAATTACTGATAGCGACCACTTTCTTATTGGAGCATGACCATCACAATCAGCATTCTAAAAATGAGCCTCCAGTTATGGTGTCACTTACAACTTTGCAATTGTTATCTATGGCCTGATAAAATATCTCCATCAAGCAATCATCAATAATGTTATGGCCTATAACATTTCTTAAGTACTTTGTAAATCACTCCCATATGGTACTTATAGAATCTATAGGCAATTCCTCAAAGTTATTGATCTGATCTTTCAGTTTCAGCTTCTTTAACCATGAAAAATACCACTCCAAAAAGGCTTTATACATTTTCGCCCATAGTGATAAAACTCTGTGGAAGCTCTGGTAACCATACTGTCACTTCGCCTATGAGAAAATGAGAAGACATGGAGGCCAATGGCATCCATGGATAGATTTTGATTTCCTTTCATGCTTTTGTAGACAAAAGCAACATTGTATAGATGGTTATGCAGATCCTCTAATGGTAAGCCCACAAACAACCCTCTATTTTGCACTCAACAAGACAAACTTAGTATCCTCCGATACAGAAGGCAACACAATAGATCTAGTGACATCCACTGTCATAGTGTCAAGTTTGTATGGATTCCATACATTAGTAGATGTTTGTTGACCCTGTGGTGGTGGAATCATGTCCTGAAGTAGTGGTGGGTCATCATTATTCAAATTACTTGCAAGGTTTGTAGCATTATTTGTGTTGTCCTAGGCCATTCTTCATAACATTTTCTAGATCTCTCGATCAAATAGAGTCAAGGGGATATCTTGACTATGAGTACTAGGCATAGACTACACTATCTGTTAAAATAAAAGAAAAACAACAAAAATGTAAAATAAGTAAAATAAGGATTAACTCAAAAACTACTCTTATTACACCAATATAAAATTTGCATTCCCCGGCAATGGCCCTAAAATTTGATCATGCCCAAATTACACCTCCCAATCAAGGTATAAGCGTTTGTTGTTCAAATATAGAACCTAATGATAGTTAGGGTTGATTCCATGAGGATTAAGGTCTAGTCTTAGATTAATTGAGAACAATTAAAATGAATTAATTGGCTTATTTCCTAAAAATGGTGGGGTTTGTTAAAACGCAATAAATAAACCTAAAGTAAAATCAAACTGTCAAGTGCAAATATTGTGAAATTAATGAGAGAAGTAACTAGAGTTTTGTGTTCCTCATGAATTACTAACTCAGTGTAACCAAATATTCATAACTTTTTCTAATGTGTAGCATGCATAATTGGTAAGTTCTGTTTACCTAAATCTTTGATCCAAACGCTAGGGAATTTAACCATACGATTTGATTCATCCCGAGATGTTGCATTACTAACCCTTACCTTGTCCTGGTACAATCATCCCTCAATCCAGTTAGGTTGATTAAATGAGAGTAATCACATCAAATCCGGTTAATTTATCTCTTATTTCATTCATTACCCCTTGATCCAATAAGTAAGAATTAGGCGAGTTCTAATCTGTGCACCCGTTAAAAAGCATTTATATCAAAGAGATCATTAATATATGTATGCACACTTTCCAAGGATATGAACTATCCAATTTTTACTATGTCAATTCTTCATGGTTTTCAGAACCCTAGTTATGGTTTAGCAATTCATATTCATTGTAGATGAAGGAATCATGTTATGGAATGCCAAAATAAACATTTACAATGATAAATTAAAGAACATAAAATCTAAAATCTTCATGGAAATCACGATGTAGAACAATGTATTAATCCGAAAAGGCCCCAAAGTGCTCGAAAATATGCCTCAGAAGTGCCTGGAATCATAATTTTGATATATCTAAAAATCCATTCATTATTTTTAATCAGACCTTATTTTCTTGTTGAAGGGGCAAAATTGAGTGAGAAATGGGCCTTACCCAAACTTTAGAGTAACCATATCAAAATTTAAAAATCACAAAAATGCGATTTAGGAGGGTTAATGTTAAAGGGGCATATCTCTTAGCATACAAAGAATTGGGTGGCCCACGACCTACCAAATTAAAACTCTTTGAATTAGTTTTTGAATACACTTGGTTTCACCTCACTCCAAGTTCTGATGAAGAATTTATGCCCATTTTCGTAGAACTCATATGTGCAGAAATGCAAATTCCAGTGAGTAATCCGCATTGCGGAGCAGTGTTATTTTGGTTCCTGTTTTTTTTATTTCAGTCCAAGACTTTCAAGTGTTGGGCCTAAGGGTTTTCATACTTGAAAGTACCTATACTTAGCCTTATTTCACCCTCATATCATCCTAAAATATTTTCCAATACTCACTCAAACCCTTGGTACTATATTAGATTCAAGTCTCAAACCCTCATCTGGATTTCAAGGTTCTCCTTCAAGTTTCAAGTCTCCATCTCCAATCTTCACCAAGCTCATCTCCAAAGCTAAGGTATGTGGGTTTCAATCACTGGATTCTTCCACCCATGGTGCCCTAATCTCCTTTCACTCAAATTGCATGATTTAAAGTTGATTTACAAATGGGCGTTGCTTATTATGAAATTCACTACACACTATGCTAAAACTGAAATTCACTACACACTATGTTCAAGATATATGAAATTATGACTGTTTTGCTATGTTTTGAGCTATAAATCTTGGATCTATTGTAAAACCTGATGAGGGGTTTTGATGTATGTTACTTGAGGGTGTTGCATGGTGTTGATTGGTGGTTTTACAATGGATTTTCTTGCATGATTATATCTTTATATTTCATGGTTTTATACTAGTATTACACGCCCTCTAACTGTTTGATAAAATATTTGGATGTGATTTCTTGATGAATTGATGGTCCAAAGCATGAGATATCATATTAATATCCTATATGATGATGAAAATAGCTTATGTATATGATATATTCTATATAAAGTGTTGTATTACACCACGCCCGATCTGAGTGACCTAGTTGAGGGGTTAATATCTCAAACACCAGGGTGATGTGTAAGATCGTCACTAACCTAGTTGAGGGATTTGTACTTTACACACTAGGGTGATGGGTACGATCATCACTAACCTAGTTTAGGGGTTTGTACCTCACAGACCAGGGTGATGGGCGCGATCATCACTAACCTAGTTGAGGGGTTTGTACCTCACACACCAGGGTGATGGGTGAAATCCTCATCAAACTTCCAAGGGGTTTGTACTTTGAAAATCAAGCTTGGTCGGTTTTACATATATGATATCCTATATAAGCATGAGTTACTTAAGCATAATTTACTTAAGCATTGATCATACATGCCATATTGCTATATTATGCCTATTGTTTAATGTTATGCATTTTGATTATGATACCTATCTCTTGTTGCATTGCATCCTACATACTTAGTATATTCAAGCATACACATGCATACTCCTACCTACATGATATCACCATATAGGAATCAGAGCTCAATTGATCATCCTTCTCCTCCATGTGTCTAGTTTAGTGCTACTCAAGCTAGTTGGTGTGTCCTCCACTTCAGAGACCCTAGTCTATGTTTCTCTTATTATGTATTGAAACACTCTTCTTTATGTTCTAGTTTGACTATCAGGGTTATCCTGCTTGCTTTGTCTTGGCCCCCGCTCCTATCTAGGTATTAAAGGTGTTGTTAGACGTGATATGTAATGTGCTATGAGCCTTGACTCTTTCGTCTCTTGATTATGATGTTATGCAAGCTTTCCCTTACTCCCTTGCCCTTATTTTTTCAAACTTTTGCATGTTACTTAAGTCTTAATCTCTTTCCTGTAGTCCCAATTCCCCTTTATTTATGTTCTTATGTTGTTTTAGATTACTTTTGCGACCAAGGATGTGTAATGATATGCTAAGAGGCTTGTTTGGGGTTCCTTTGGGTTCTCCATTCACCAGTCCCATCTAGGCCCTAGGCTTAGGTCATGACATAATCATAAGTAATGAGTTCTCAGCATTTTAACTACTCCCTTTGTCTAAAAAAACCTAAAAACCTATTTATAATAAGTGGAAACCAAATCCTAAAGGAAATAGAGAAACTAAAATCGAGAAATTAGACAAACATAGTTATATGTCTTAGATGCAATCATAGCCCGTGACTGCCCTTCGTAGACTGCAATGCACAAAATTTGTCTTTCACATATGAACTCCTTCTACTGACCGTCTTTTGGCTTACGACCCCTAAAGGGGTTTAGTCTGCTAACTATTTAGCAAATCTTCAAAATCTCTGACCCTTCAGGCACAAAAAGGTAAACAACCCATCACCTAACTTACAACTTATGGGAGCCTTCATCTAGTAATAGTTTAGAACTTATGCATACTTTCTGATCTTCAAAACATGAACAAGTATATAGGTCGTCAGATGGTCTACGACCCATCATGTAACACATATCTTTAAGTTCTGAATATCAATCTTTCACTGGATCAAACTCACAAAACTCATCTACGGCTCATGGAATGAACAAAGACCCCTAGAAAACCTCGTGAATCCTCAAAATTCTGTAATTTGCATAACTTTTCCTAAAACTATCCGTATTTTTGAAATCATGCAAAATCAACCCAAAATCACATCAAATATACTAACATCTCTTTGAAAAGACACAAAATTCTAAGTTTAAAAAATCAAAAGTGTCATATTTTTTCGGCACATGAGATTCACCACTAGAATGCATCATACCCCCAAGAAGTTCATTTTCTAATAGTCCATACTTTTTTCTCATTGAAAAGTTGTCATACTTAATCGAATTGGTTTTATCTCTCACCAAAAAATATATCTTCTTCCACAGAGTAGATAGGTAACGAAAGTAACACAACCTATAATCCTAGCCAAATAAACATAGATACTGACATAGCAGTTGTATTAAAATCATTCATACTATATACACACTCTAAGAAGGCATAGTAGAAGTTCTGATTTCAATGAACACAATGAAATCCTTTGCCATACTAAGCAACCCTCATTTAACAAACTTGATAACTGTAATCCCATGTTTATTGGGCAGATAACATAGTCATTCTCCTAACTATATTATGTCATGATTACAGATCGCCCCAACCATCTAATAGACTAGGAAAGAACCATGCCTCGTGTTATACGAGTAAAAAATAATATGGTGTTAATAATGCCCTCTAATTAATTTTACCTTTTGATACCTTATCTTTAACATACCTATCGGACCTCAACCAAACCCAAATTTCTTCGAATTATAGGACAATCCAAGGCTGACCACACATTCATGCATTAAGTTTATTACCTATTTCTTAAAGTTGGATCAAGTTCCAAACCATATAATGAAATCACATATTCCGCATAAAACACTAAGAAGGAGTTCCCACCACTATTGGGGTATATATATGCATGGGAAAAAGCATACAGTCACATAATATTTAAAAAAGAAAACAACCACACACGATAAGAATTGAAAGAGCAAGAGAAAATTTCCTAATAGTCTTTGTAGCCTCTCAAGGATAAGTAACTGACCTCTCCGCACCGATCCTTGAGATTTTACTCGATTGTACTTGTACATATGTGAGACCTATGAACCTATGCTCTAATACCAAATTATCATGACCTAAAATTCAGATATGATACCACTCATTTACCCTGCCAAGGCGAGTCAGCCTAAACTTGACAATTCTAATATAATAATAAAAGCAGAAGATGAAATATTCTAAAATAGTATGTATACATAAAGAAACCTAACTAAACCATCTTAGAACTAGTGTCACATGTACAAACTACTAGATAATAACACTCAAAAGGAAGTACAAGTCTTAATGTCTAGTTCTCAAATACAACATAACATAAATATAGAATCCTTAAGGGTTTGCTGAAAAGATAAGCCGCTACCTCTCAAGAATGCAGAAGCTCGGTCTGATAATGAGAAATCAAATCAGGAGGAGTGGGCTTCACAATCAAATCAAGGGGTGAGCACTGAACAACACGGTGCTGAGGAAATCGAAACTAAACCTGAAATAAAGTAATGAAGAACACAAGTACTCCTATCTATCCAACCACGTACCACCGGACTATATACCTACACTCAGAAAAGTCCCATCATAAACAGAAATATACATAAGTATACACATTATAGAATACTAGCTCTGAATAATCAATTGATACCCAAAGTCAAGTGGTATAACAATTCTTCAATAACAAAAACAATTTCGATCTCATAATATAGTATTCACTTAGACCCATCTTCATAATGTACAAGGCTTAAGTTGCCAACATATATCATAATCTTTTGATAGATAAATATTAACAAAATACAAGTTTCAAAGGACTTAAAATCTCACATGTAATACATATAACAACATCAAAGAAAGAATGATATGAGATGGAGTGAATACAAAAAAATATAAAAAATATGATGCAATGTCAAAATAATCATGTTGCGTGTCTGTCCTTCGATACACATCCATTGATAAACTCAAGTTGAAACCCATGAGGGCCACACATGGACCATATATCTACCGAAATTATTTTCCTTTGACATTCACTTTCATATCTAATCAGAACCATTTTCCTTTAGATTTTCATTTCTTTTCTTTTTCTAGCTGGAACCATTTTCTTTCAGCTTTTCATTTCTTTTTTTTTCTAGATAAAACTATTTCTCTTTAACTTTTCATCACAAATGGAGTATCAAGCACATAATTATGATCATATCACAAGTATCATAATTCTTTTATAAAAGATGTCGACATAGTTCTTTTATTCATAATTCATCAATCATTTGTTGTCTTTCAACATTTGAATCATCATTAACACATTAATAATAATCACAATATAACATAGTTCAACTCTTTCAATTACCCATAGTCATCCTTGCTTAAGACAATTCATTATTTGAGTTATTACTTCACAAGAAATTAGTTTTATAATTTTCAACAATATCTCAACATACTCATTTAGATCAACATTACGCATAAGAGATTCAATAGACAATTTCCAAGTAATATAATTTAAAAGTTCAACAATCAGGACATCATGAACACTTTCACATTATCAACAATGGCATCACAAGCTCATTGCAAAATATTATCTCATAAGTCTAAGTCAAAAACAAAGGACATCATCTCATAATTCAAGTCATACATATCATCATTTTCACCTTGTCATTACCCAAATCATATCCATTAGAATAGCTCACTAATTATCCCAAGTTTCATGATGAAGGAAAGCACTAAGTTCAACCAACTCAATAAGGGTTAGGGTCCACTTACTTCAATTAATAGCCAGATCAATCAAAAATTGGATCATCCACAAGTTCACAAGTATTCACAATCCCACAATTATTTCATAAGTCAAGGATTCATAATATTTACAATTACCCAATCCAAAATCTCATGAGCAAAGCCTGTAATAGTATAATTATATCTCGCTTCATGCCACAAAATAAGCCAAACCCATATACATAGGATAATATAAGGTACAATCATACTTAACAAAAGGTTAGAACTCCATTTTCCTTAATCAAAGTCTCAATCAACTCAAATTCAAGCCTTTTCCCTTACATGGTACTCCAAATCACCAAATCTTTGAAGGGAAAACTCCACATGAACTAGCTAATCGAATGAATCCAAAAAATCAACTCAAAAATACTAAACCACTATCAGGATTGAGATATACACATCAAAAGGATTCAATTGAT
This sequence comes from Solanum sejunctum, assembly GCA_025642045.1. Classification (NCBI taxonomy): domain Eukaryota; kingdom Viridiplantae; phylum Streptophyta; class Magnoliopsida; order Solanales; family Solanaceae; genus Solanum; species Solanum sejunctum. The sequence goes on from JAOTQJ010142234.1 coordinate 23,142, forward strand.
ACCCATATTGATAGGAATTAAGTCGGGGGTAAAATGACCAAAAATTAGGTTACTTTTCAAAAATCTCAGATGTCACTACCCAAGTCTAGGGCCTAGATGTGACCGGCGAATGAAAAAACTGAAGGAATCACAAACAAGTCTCATAGCATATCATTACACATCCTTCGTCGCGGAAGCAATATAAAATATCATAAGAAACATAAACAAGGGTAAATGGGACTAAGGGAGAGAGAGAGAGTTTAATACTTAAATAACATAGATGAGTCAAAGATCAAATATAATACATAATGTGTCCAATAATATCTCTAAACATAAATACTTAGCGGGGCCAAGACAAAGCAATCGGGCTCACCCTCATAGTCAAAATAGCAATAAGGAAGAAGGAATCAATACATAACATAAGAAACATAGACCAACATACCCGGAATGGAGGACTTACCCACAAGCTTGAGTGAAACTATACTAGCCATATGGGTGGAGATTCTCAAGTGGGGCTTCGGTTCCTACATGGTGCTATCATGTAGGAATAGAATATGCGTTAGTATGTTGGAATGTACTAAGTATGTCGGATGCAATGCAATCAAAATGCATACAATAGACAATAGGCATAGTATAGCAAAATGGCATATATGTTAAATGCATAAGCAACACATGCTTAAGTAACTCATGCTTGCATAGGACATATCATATGTGTGAGAATAAACCATTATATATTGGTGTGAGGTACCAACCCCTCACTTAGGTTAATGAGGTACCAACCCCTCACTTTGGTTAATGAGGTACCAACCCCTCTCTTTGGTTAATGGCGTACTAAACCCTCACCTTGGTTAATTTCATCACTATTGCTACCTTCCATGAAATCAACTCATGAATACCATACTCTCATCATCATAGAGTTATCATGTACCTTCACTTCCTCTCATCATTATATGTCATATGCATGCCGTTGTTTGATCATCATTCCAACATTATTTAATCATCATATAATCGTCATAATACTATTTAACTCATAAGAAATGCATTGGACCTTCAATTCCTCAAGTAACCCTAGCCAGACATTTTATCAAGCACTTGGGGGCTATATAATGGGGGTAAAAAACCATGCAATTTAGAGATGAAATCATGCAAGAAAAGCTGCAGTAAAACCATCAATCAATACCTTGCAACACCCCCAAGATATTTACATCAAAACCCCTCATCAAGTCCAACATTAGATCCAATATTTAGAGCTCAAAACATGATAAAATAACCACACTTTCATGAACTAAAATCACTGTATAGTAAATTTCTCAATCCAGACTCACATGTAAAATCAACTTTAAATCATGCAATATTAGTTAAAAGGAAGCTTAGGCACCATGGGTAAAAGGGCCCAATAGTTCACCACCAGATACCTTAGCTTTGGAGAAGCTCGTGATGAAGGTTGAAAATGGAGACTTGAAGCTTGAATGAAATCCTTGAAGAAATCCTTAAGATTGGTCTTAAATTTTCGGACTTGATTATAGGGTAAAATATGAGTCTAAGAGTTTAAGAGGATATTGGGGAATATTGAGAATGATATAAGGGTGAAATAAGGCTAAGTATAAGTAAAAACACTTATGGGAACCCTTGGGCCCAAGACTTGAAAGTCTTCAACCGAAATCAAGAAAATAGGCCCAAAATAACACTGGTCCGCATCTCAGAGGTGACGCAGATTGCCACTAGAATCTGCATTTTCTGCACGCACGAGTTCTACGAAAATGGGCTTTAATCCTTCATCTGAACTCGAAATGAGGTGATACGAAGTGCGTTCGAAATCTAATTCAAAGATCTTTAAGTTGGTAGGTCATGCGTCACTAGTTGTTTACGTTCTAAGAGATATGCTCCTTCAAAGTTTACCCTCCTAAATAGCATTCTTTGCGATTTTTGGATATTGTTATGGTTGCTCTAAACTTCGGGTTAGACCCATTCCCCACTTTATTTGACCCTCTAAATAAGAATATTAAATCGAATTTTCAAAATAATGAATGGAGTTTTAGATATATGAAAATTATGATTCTGAATACTTCTGAGGCACTTTTTTGGACACTTTTTGGGATCGTTACATCAAATCTGGAAATTGAGCTTAAAATCAAGTTCTATATGAAAAATGGAGTTTATGGGTGAAAATCTTATAAAATTTGAGTAGAAAATATGGGAGAAATCATCATTTAAAGTTTGAATCATGTTCTTGAAAACCCATAAAAGTTGGAGGGTTGAAACTAAAAATTTCAAACCAAATCATAATTTAGCTACTGAAAATTAAAGATTTAGTGTTTAGGAAGCTTACCCAAAATGAAATTCTATAAATTTAAAAAAAAAAAAACTTTGCTCAAAATTGTACCTCCAAACTTTTAGAACTAAAAAATGAAAGAAAATGGTGGAGTAGTCAACATGCACCAACACCCTTGAAAAACTTTTGACCCTCAGAACTCATCCGCAATCTTATAAATATAAACCAAGTATGCAACCCTACCAGAAATGACATTCTGAACTCAAAGGAACCATAGAAATTTGTATTAGAGCTTCTGAACTTCGAATGTTGACCAAAGTCAAATGATGATTTGAATTCAACTAAAAATACAACTTTGAGTCCGAACTCTCAGTTTTAACTCCAAATTCAATTCTGTCAATTTTTCTAGAACAAATTCCACATTACTGAGCTACTGGACTTGACAAAAGTACATTACGACATTTGAAACTCAAGATGACCTCAAAACTCAAAATTTTCAACTGTAAGTCTTTAAGAACACTTTCTTTAGCAAAACCCCAACTTTTTATAAAGTTTTCAAAATCTAACTCATAGATTCAACCAAAAATGACCCAAGGCAACTTTTGGGAAGGGCAAAATGATAATGTTATCGAGGATGTCAAAAATGACGTTCATGGTCATTACACAAATACATATATACAATGAAATTTTTTTAAGAATATTGACATATATTTACATTCGAAGAAGCACAAAATATGTATATAAAATTATAAATAAAAATAAATATAATATATGGTGAAGATCTGTTACCTAAATTAATGAAATTTTTTTAGAAATAAAATCACTTATTTTTTAAGAAAAAAAAAACAGGAGATAGAAGAAAGAAAAGATGGAAGTGAAATGTATAGAGTGAAAGTAGTAGGAATGGTTCTTAAAGGAGAGAGATGTGGGAATTAAGTAAAAAGTGGAGAAAGAAAAGATATCATTTTGTTTCTTAATTTTTTGGTTTTAAAAAACTATAAATAAGTTGAGAAAAATAAGGAATTATATAGTATACTTTTAGTTTGCCATTTATTATAATATTGTTGTAATTAATAATTTTTTAAGTAGTACTTACATAAATCATATAGTGTAAATTAATTATCTTTTTTTCTATCATTTTTTAATTTATAGAAATCCTTTAAGAAATATGAAAATCTGGATACATTATTTCAGTATTGGATGCATTAATTTAGTTTCGGATACAAAATTTATTAATAAATCAGGATTTTTAAGTATGAGCGGGTAACATTTAAAGCATGATATATTGAATATAAAGATAATTTAAGATTCAAAATTAATGTATCAAATTATTGAATTGATGTATCTGAATTACTGAATTACTGTATCCAGATAGACTGAAAGGATTTCTGAAATTTTTAAAAATGGATTGGAATAATGAAAAATGTGATAAATAAAAGAATGTAATTAGATATTTTTTTCTTTTTTAAAGAGTGGATATTTCTAAATAATAAATTGGGATTCTTGACTAGCTGCATAACTTCTCCTAAAATCATTAGTTTACCACTTTTTTGGCCAACTTTACTGAATTATCCAAAATAATTCAATTCGAATAAAAAGGTCTGATTTGATGTAATTTAGTCAAGGTTTATCACTATTTAGCCGTGGTAAATAATAGTATTAAAAGAATTTTGTTGTTTAGATTTTTTTGCTACTCTTTTTTTAAAAAAAAAATTATTTTTAATTTTTTCTGAAAACTTGAATATTTATATCATTTTATTATTTTCATTTATTTTTTAATTTATTAAGGTGGGGATGTATGATAGCCAAATAAATATTGATACGTTACTACATTGTATATAATTTGATACATGATTATATATATTTATTCAATATCGGTATAGTACATATACACTATATAATTATTTGTACATTATATATACATATTTATATACTATTGTCACGCCCCAACCCAAAGCCGTGATTAGTGCCGGTTGGGCACCCTGACATACATTAAACCGGATTTCCATTCATATTAACGAAGGAATTTCTCAAAATTTCGGTAGAGTTTCCTCTGTTTTACTGACTAGCCTCACCTGCAAACAGCGAACCCAACAATAACAAACATCAGTATATATATATATATGCAGGCCGACAAGGTCATCGCTGCAGCAGAACTGCCCAACAAACGCATCATACAAACTAAGTCACACCAACACAGTTCCCACACCCACATGTATCCACGGACCTCTAAACACACAAACTAGATTATAAGATGGGACAGGGCCCCGTCATACCCTCGAATATATATATACAAATGCAAATTATAGAAAGTAAGAAAACATGTATATACCAATAGATTGCTCCTGAGGCAGGGGAACACTTCAACGGTAGGCGGAGATCCTAAGAAGACGACTCTGTAACCTGTTCGTCTGTACCTGCGGGCATGAACGCATCCCCCGAAGGGAGGGTGTCAGTACGAAATGTGTACCAAGTATGTAAAGCGAAAAGTACGAAATATGAACGGAAGTAATAATTCCAACAAAATGTATAACTAAAACTTGTATACAAATATAAATGAATATTCCTCTTTTTAAACCATCAAAATAATGCGTATTAGACGGGAACGACAGCGACCTCCAAACTCGCGCCATACCATAAACCTAACACTAGAAATTCCAAATCTCCGACAAATCCAACACAAGTCCCAATTATAGCCCAAGTGAGCCGAGGCGAACAACGACCAAGCACTCACGACATAAGATAGGTGAACCAGGACGACGGCACCAAGTGTTCACGTATCATAATGCATAAAGGTCATCATGCTCGTTTATTGAGCCGAGGCGATGGTGCCACACACTCCCTTGAGTCGGGGCGAACTCAGCCCAGCACTCACACGTCATGATGCCGTCCCAAGCCCAACTCCTTATGTCTCCAAGCTAAGCAAAGTCGGCCCATGGGCAAACCGACCTGTCGTATCCAACCTACTTCAGAATATATATACATATATACATATAATTATACATGTGCATGAAATAACTGGCTCAGGGACCGGTGAACGGGGCCAAAAGGGCACGAATAGAGTCGTGAAAATCATATGCATAAAACTAGTTTAAAAAACTTAGCAATATGCAAAATGTTCACTTTTGAAATCAAGTAATTATTCTTTTATGAGATTTTGCCAAAATTGCTCAAATTCACATTTAGAGGTAATTTTTCGGAACAACTTGAACTTATATCTTTTTAACTCTCTAATTCCGGTCAAATAAACACTATTCATGGGTTCAAAACTCCAAAATTTAAGATGAAGTAAATTTATCGTAAGGTTGGCCAAAAAATGAGCATAGATTATTTTCAGACCCAAATTGTAGAAGAAAAGGGCTTTTCAAATGTATAACGTTGAATAAGCTTACTAGTTCATGTCAAAGGGTAGAAAATCTTTACATACCTCAATTTCGCTTGCCAACTAGCTCCAACGTAAGGTCAATCCAACTTAGACTTCCGGATATTCAATGTCTACACAATTACAATAACGCCAACGATTAATATCCATATCGCCTTAATTCCTAACTTTTTAGTTCCAAATTTATAAAAATTTCAGCAGCATTTCCCCTTAAAATACGCTGCCCCGAGAATTTAACTTGGCTCAAGTAATCAATCAACAACAACAACAACAACCTATAACATCAATAAACTTTTTCTAATACCACCACAACATCAAAACACCACAAAATGCTATTGCAGCGTAAACAGTAAAACAGGGCAGCAGTGATTCAAACGTATATCTACCACATTCAAGGCTTCCTATATACTCCAAGAACCATAATACACCACTCCAACGCCCAACGCCAACTCCCAATGTTAAAAACATAACGTTATACTTTCAACGGGGTTCCAATTCAAGCTAGCGTTCATGTAATCATTTAAATAGTTTTCTAACACTTCTTTTACCCCATAAGGACTAGTTCCATGATAAGTAAACACAAATATATGACAACAATTCAATATATAACCATATGCAAATTTGTTCCCAATTCAACCCCAAATTCGAAATTCATAATTCCACTAACAACCAATCCTATTTTCGTGTTTTACCTTCATTTTGACACATTCCTAACACCTTCACAACCTTTAACTAACATAAACAAAGATAAAAATTGACATACCTTTCAATCTTTCATTACACCCAAATTTTTCGTAGCCGCTAAACTACGCATTTTCTTGAACAACCAACGCCTCCACGCTACTTATGGGCTTTAATGTACTGAGCTTGAAGCATCAAATAATTGAAAACTCGGAAAAAATAATTTTGGTTTTCCTTGGTGCTTGGCCGAGACTCTCCAAGTATTTTCTCCAAAACTTTTTCTAAGTATCACTCTTGTGGAAGATAATTCCCACAAGGTGATATATATAGACCAAGTCCACCACACATGGACTAATAGAATTTGGACACACACATGACCCCACAACCTTTTACTCTTAAGGACTAAACTTAGCACAAAATCTACAATTGGTCCCAAATTGAACCAATTAAAGACTTTCGGGGTTTAAGTTAAGCTACGGGTTCTAACATCCTCCCCACTTTAAGAACATTTGTCCTCGAATGTTATACTAACCATGCAAGTTTAATCTATACCACCACATCTTGTCAAGAAACAACTTAGTTAGCATACATCATGCTTGACAAGAAGAATAAATCACCTAAAGCTACAGGAAATAAGTGAGGATACTTCCTCTTTATTTGCTCCTCCGCTAAGTCAACTCCTCCCTGTTATTTTTATGCCATAACACTTTGACTAAGGCCACATCCTTGTTGCGAAGTCTCCTGATTTGCCGATCTAATATAGCGATAGGTTGTTTCTCAAAAGTCAGTTCCTCTGTAACCTGTATATCCTCCACAGGAAAGATTCTGGAAGGGTCACTGATGCATTTACGAAGCAAGGAAACATGGAACACCGGGTGAACTCCACTCAAATCTGCTGGCAGTTCTAGCTCGTAGGCAACCCTGCCTATTCTACGTATGATCTGGTACAGACCAATGTACCTTGGGCTCAGCTTCCCTTTCTTATCGAATCTCATCACACCTTTCATGGGTGATATTTCTAGGAATACCGAGTCTCCAACCTGAAACTCTAACGGGCAATGGCGATTATTGGCATAAGACTTATGACGGCTCTAGGCTACTAATAATCGCTCTCGAATGTGTTTCACCTTGTCCACCGCTTACTGGATTACATCTGGTCCAATCAACTCTGCCTCACCAACTTTGAACCAACCAATCGGCGATCGACACTTCCTACCATATAATGCCTCGTACGGTGCCATTTGAATGCTAGAATGGTAACTGTTGTTATATGCAAATTTGATCAACAGTAAGTGCTCATCCTAGCTACCATAGAAATCCATCACGTAGGCTCGTGACATGTCTTCTACCATTTGAATAGTACGCTCGGCTTGACCATCGAACTAGGGTGGAAAGCCGTACTGAGACTTACCTGTATCCCCAGACTCGACTGAAATGACCGCCAGAAATTTGTTGTGAACTGGGTACTTCTATCGGAGATAATGGACACAGGAACACTGTGAAAGCATACAATCTCCTTAATATATAATCTGGCGTAGTCTTCAGCCGAGTAGAAAATCCGAACTGGAAGGAAATGAGCTGATTTTGTCAATCTATCAACAATAATCCAAATGGAGTTATACCTTCGTGGAGTGTGAGACAAGCCTGTAATAAAGTCCATATTAATAATCTCCCACTTCCACGTCGGAATCTCCATTTCCTGCAGCAACCCTCCAGTCTTCTGTTGTTCTGCCTTCACTTATTGACAGTTTGCGCATTGGGCAACAAACTCTACTATATCATGTTTTATGCCATCCCACCAATACAAGTTCCTGAGGTCATGATACATATTTGTCGACCCCGGGTGAATAGAATAACGGGCATGGTGTGCTTCACCCATAACTTGCTACCATAAACTTGCAACATTTGGTACACATAACCTGCCTCTGAACAATAAGATGCCATCAGGAGAAAGCTAGAATGGGATCTGCTCTTGCCCCCGAGTTGTATCCTTATGTCGAAATAGGCTAGGATCTTCATATTGCCTCTGCTTAATATCGGCTAAAATAGAACATTCGGCTATGCCTCAGACAATAACTCCTACGTTACCCGAATCCGCCACTCGAACTCCCAGACTAGCTAACTGTTGGATATCCCGAATTACCTCCTTTTTTCCTAAGGATGAATCAGCTAAATTGCCTATGAACTTGCGACTGAGCGCATCTACTATGACATTGGCTTTCCCCGGATGGTAGAATATATCAACATCATAGTCCTTCAGTAATTCTAACCACTGTTGCTGCCGCAAGTTCAGCTCCTTCTGCTTAAATATATACTGCAGACTCTTGTGATCAGTAAAAATATCGACCTGAACACCATATAAATAATGCCTCCAAATTTTTAAAGCATGGATCACCGCAGCTAACTCCAAATCATGGGTAGGATAATTCTTCTCGTGCTTCTTAAGCTGCCAAGAAGCATAAACTATTACTTTGCCACGCTGCATTAATACACACTTTTATCAACAAAACATTCCATTGAAATACAAGAACAATTCAAACATTTTAAGTCAAGTCTAACATGTTATGGCATATAAAACACACCCACACCTCCCAAATCCCGATTTCGAAGACAATCCTCACAATGGTTGGGCAATAATAAACACTACATTCTATGGACCAATAACTTTACATTTATAACCATCCACTCAAGGATTTTGAACAAGGTTTGATTCAAAGCAAAATCTTTCAAAGCATACAAGCCCTAGGTTTCATGTCTAGGTCTACACATCACCACATGGGCATAAGTATGCATGGTTAATACAAGCATATGATCATACTAAGAATGAACGTGTCACAATAGTGCATTAAATTTAACCATGAATCTTACCAATCGATAAAAGAAATTAACCAAGGCAAAGGAGACCAAAAACCAGGCCAAAACCCTTGAAAATAGTAACCTCGCCAAAATTCTTGTCAGAAAATTACATGGGTAGTCGAGATTTTAGTCGGAAAAGTGAATGGGAGAGAGAAATAGGAGATTTCTGTAAAATTTAGGGTTGGGGAAATGAATATTTGGGATCAAATTTTATTTTGACCCCTTCTAAATAAAATCGGGGTTAATATTTTAAAAACTATAGATTGAGCCTACGAGACCCCAATTATGAGTCGTAGGGCATCATACGACTCATATGTCCCGATCTCATAGTGGACTCCATACTTGTGAAAATTTAAAATGCATACTTGGGCGCTACGAACCCTACTTATGACTCATAGGAGACCCTACGAATTGTAAGATTGGCTCGTAGTGTGTGTGACATCTTCTGATACTCACTGTTTCCCTCTATGAGGCATGACTACGAGTCATATTGGTGACTATGACTAGTGGGCCTGCTCATAGAAGCTATTTGAAGTGCAATTTTTTTACTACTGTGGTACTTGAATTTCTACCTGCAAACCAAGTCTCAAAAGCACAACAATCTTCAAAGTATTACAACTGCATCAATGTCTTCCAACTTAAAACAAACACACACCATACTACCTAAAATCTCAACGAAATACGCTTAAAATGGACAAATAATTACCAAAACTGCTTGGGTGACCTCCCAAGAAGCGCCTTAAATAAGTTCGTGGCTCGACGTAGTCATCCTTCATTATCAGCAATTATCAAGGGGATGAAACCTCACTCTTCAATTCATCTGGGTGTTTCATTGACTGGCGGATATCGAACACTACCTCCGTGTCATTGATCCTAAACCAAAGTTGACCTAAATCCATATCCACGAGAGCTCTCCCAATGGACAAATATGGTCTTCCCAAAATAATGAGCACCTCAAAATTAATGTCACAATCGAGGATCATAAAATTTTCAGGAAAGATGAATTTATCAACTTTAACAAGCACGTCAAGAAGCATTTCCTCTGGATTTTTAATAGTTCAATCCACTATGAGAAATTGCATTCTCGTTGGGGTTGGAGTGCCAAGACCAAGCTTTTTGAATATAGCAAAAGGCATTAGATTGATGCTCGATCCTAAGTCACACAATGCTCTTGCAAACTCAACATTACCAATAGTGCAAGGGATGATCATTATTACACTAAATTATTGAAGTTCATGTGAAAACTCTTGACTCAAAAGTGTGTTTCTTTGTCAGCAAATCCTTCATATACTTGGCATACCCGTGCATATTCTCCAAAGCTTCTAGAAAGGGAATATTGATGGATAGTTGCTTCAACATCAAGAGGAGGTGTTTAAATTTATCCTCCTCTTCCTTTTTCTTAAGCCTTGAAGGGAAAGGAGGAGGAGGCTTTGGAATTCACTTCAAATTTTTTGTGCTCCATTACCTCTTTTCTTTGCAACCCGACAATCTGCAGACCTTCTCCCTCAACCATAACTTCACCACCAAGAACCTTTATATCAACCTTATCCACAATTACCAACATAGGGGGATCTATAGTGCTTTTGCCACTCTAAGTCATGAATGCCATGCAATGCCCTTCATTTTTAGGATTTTGAACCATATTGCTTGGTAAGGTGCCCTTTTGGCTTTAGTTTAATTACGAAGAAACTTGCCCAAATTATTGTTCTAGTTGTTTAATCGCCACCAAGTGAGATCTATTTTTTGTTTAATATTTGAGATATCTGCTTTCATACCCTTCAAGGTCTCATCTTGGTGATCAGCTCTCTTCATAACTTGTTAAACATCTCTTCAAGCCTAGAAGTGCTTGGTACGGCATCACGGTTGTGGGCCAACACATAAGGAGCATTCCTATAACCATCTCTTCTTCTCCATTAGGCATCTGGCATCCTCAATCTTTCATAGTAATCACCTTGGTTATCTCTATAAGCACCATTACGGTTGTAGTTCTGACCTTGATTCCGAAACCTTGCCTCTAATAGTCCGAGTTGGACTCTTGGGGGTTATTCTAGAAACCCACCACTTGATTACTCATAAAACAAGCATCTTTATCGAAGAATGGATCTTCATTAATGGGATCCTTAGGAGGTCAGTGAGTGACCGCTTTGACACTTGCTTGGTTTTGCTTCAAAACCAAGTCCATGCTTGTGCGAAGTTGAGCAAGTTACTCCATGATCTCCTCATTGACCTTTGCTTACTCATTGTTGGTTTTGATCGCACAAGAAATATTCATTGTACCTCGCTGTCGTTGACCCATGCTTTATAGGTTTTAACCACTTGCTCCATCTTTGTGGCTATCAATACAAAAGGTTGGTCAAGAAACATGCCTCCCATGATTGTGTCGGTGCAAGATTGACTATTCTCATCAAGTGCCCGATAGAAAATCTCAACTAAGGCATCATCAACAATCTTGTGATCGGGGACCATCCTCAAGAATTTGGTAAATCTCTCTTATGTTGTGCTAATAGAGTCACCCAATAATTACTCAAAGTTGTTTATTTGATCCTTGAGCTTCAAGAAACACTCTCTGAAGATCTTGGGAAACATCTTTCAAGAAACACACTTTGAAGCTCTACCCAACTTGTTATTGTACCCGGAGAAAGCTCAGACAACCACACAGTTGCATTCCCAGTCAGTGACAATGGGAACACTCTTAAACCAATGGCATCAAGAGAAAGATTTGGCATTCCCATGACACTCTTTAAAACAAACAACATATCATCGAGATGATGGTGGGGATCCTCTAAAGGTAGCCTTATAAATAATCCACAATTTTAAAACATTTGAAGTAATCCACTCAATACCAAAAACTTAGGGTCTGCCGATAAAGGAGTCAACACTATAGCACCAGTGACGTCCGTGGCCATGGTTCAAGCGGTATTTCTTCCATCCATAAACATTTCATTAAAGTCCCTAAGTTATGGTATGTTATCCCGTAGTGGTGGGTTCTGTTATTGTAACACCCCACACCTTACAATACTAGCATAAGTCAAATGAAACATAACGTGGTTTGGTCAAATTAGTTATAACTTTCATAAGTGATTGAATCTCGAATTAATAGGCTATATGTGCGTCTAACTCTTAAGAGGGTCGCGTGTATACATGTTTTGTGTAAAATTGAGAAGATTATGGCCTTAAAATGAAGTGAGAGAAATGAGGTGCTTGTAGGACTTAGTAAGCAAGTAGGTGAGTCACCTACTTGCGTAGCTTAAATTACTAACTAAACAGAGATGAGTCTTGACGTCGAAATTGTCCAATTTGATTATGAATAAAGTCCACGTTAAGGGAGTAACTTTGGCCCATGATTTAGTATCATAAATGGTCTAAATTTTCAGCCCAAGAAGTATAATAAAAAGTGGCCAAAGACATTACAATACACTTAGCAAATTGGGCCCAAAACTAAGTAAGTGAAAGTTGGAAAGTAGGCAGCCCAAGTCCATCAAGTTGGTGCTCCAAAAAGGCCCAAGTTTAAGGGCCAAGCTGGAGGGTAAGCAACTTGATAATGTGTGGTATAATATAGTCAAAATGGCAAAGGAATGTAGGCACAATAGCTATATATAAAGAGCTCCAAAGCAGCTCCACAATTCATTGTTCACTTGAACTCAAAAAAAAATGATTTGTCTTCAAAGTTGTCTCAACTTTTCTTCACCTTGTAAAGAAGCTAAACAACTCTCCTAGAGTTCTTGAAGAAGACCTAAACCTTGAAGTAAGTGGTAAGTAAGTTTATACATGTGTTTACTATGATTTTCTTATGTAAAACAAGGAAGAGATGCTAGTTACACTTGCTGAAATATGTTGGACAGATTCTGTGCAGAAAGTTGTTGCACCTTTTTCTTTTATTTTGGTGATTTCTCTATGGTTTTTAAGTTATATTATGAATATAACTTAGTCTTATTAACATTATTTGAGTTATAAACATCACCCTAAGGTTGATGCCCTGGTTTTGGTTTCATTTAACAAACGAGTTTTATCGAGTTATCTTAAGCGTCATGTTGATTGAAACTTGCGGGCTGTTGTGTGTAAAGCTATTAGCTCATGTCCTTCATAACTTATCAAGTTCTGTTATAGGACTGTTTGAGGTCTTTTTATATGTGTAAATGTTGCTGAGACAGTTTGGTTAAAGTTGGAATAGGTTTGGAGTTGTCAACATCGGAATGTAGCGAAGGAAGGTAACGTTATGTTGTCTGTTTTTAAATTGTGTGGAATTGTGATATGTTGTGCTTAGTGGGCTGTAGTAAGGCTGTTATCAACTAAAAATAGGCTATACATGATGTGTACATGCTAATGTGTATTAGGAAATACGATCAGTGGCAAAAAGGTTAAAAGAATACACTCAGGTTTATAAACACCCGCTTGCTGCCTATGTATGGTTTCTTATGTGATTGGAATACCAAGGTGTATATATTGGATATTGATGCTAGCTTTATCACATACTATATTGTAGATAAGTATTTGGAGGAAGGGAAGGTTATCCCGAGGTAGTAACAAGGTTATATAATGAGGTATGTAAGTTATTTGATTTCATATCACTTGGCATGAAACATAGATCTCTCCTTGGTACATAAAGGCATTCACCAACTCCAACACAACTATTAACCATG